>PVJD01007603.1:0-82063 GCA_004026545.1 Mormoops blainvillei | reverse complement strand
CAGACATCAGGTATTTTTTTTTTCAGTCCAAGGGTTAAAAGTCCACAGTTTATAGACATCAAGCAGATATTGTAAATGAAGGTGTCATGGACACAATAAAATAGAAAGTTGTGGGGTCTGTGGCATAGTGGAGAAAGCATTTTCTGTCTAATGACACCTGCTTCCCAGGTATTACCATAGGCCCAATGCTGCCAGATCTAATATTTAAAGAGACACCAAAAATCTAAATTTTTATATGAAATATGAATTTTAAAAGTTGGCAACTAATACAAAGTTTTGGAAAACACAGTAGGCCCCAAACAAAAGCAATAAAAGGAAAAGTGGTAAAAGGTAGACAGAGGACTTTAGGGAGACCTGAGGCCAGATGAAGCGGTTTCCGTTCACTGAGAGGCCCCGGAGGCAGTGCCGAGGAGACGGTCCTACCGCTCCACACTGCAGAGCCCTTCTTTTTTCTTTCACTCAGCTTTATTCTCCATTCCACCCCTCCCCCAATTCCCTTTATCTTTTCTCTTCCTTTATTCTCTTTTGCTCTTGCTTAAGAACAGCCTGTGTCTCTTATGAGTGCCTACTACAAAAAAGTTTCTGAAGAATAATTTGCTGTTTTTGATCCAAGGACGTGGGGAACAGGAATGAGGATGATACCCAAGGATAAAGGCCGCCCCCACCACGCAGAATAAAAACATTATTGAAACTGTAATATATCACACAGAAGGGCCTAGTTGCCATCTTTGTGTGTATACATATATGAGGATGAAGAAGACAGTAAAATTCTGGCCATCACTTACTAAGTAGATACTGCATATTAGAAATTGCAGAAAAATAACAGCTGACATTTATTGTTTGCTTATTGCCATGTGAGAAATTCTACACTGAATACAAATTCAAGGAGAGAGCAGATAACTCCTACATATTCTTTCACAAATGAATTTCACAGAGGCAAGTCCAAGAATTCAGAAACTGTAAATCATAAAGCAAAACATTATAGAATCTACTTTGGAAATTCTGTAGCCTCTGTCACTTTCCAATTGTAGTTTTCTGTTTATTTGTTTTTTCTTACTGTCACCTCTGTAAATCTCTTGAAATTAGACCTGTGTGTTTCTCTTTGGAGTTCACAAAATTGAGGGGAAGGTGTGCAGCTCACTGTCCACTCTTGACTTGGTTGCATCCTCACACAGGAAGAGGGACAAGGTGTTTGGGAAGATGAGAGAAAATGAAGAGAGGCAGAAGAATAGGAAGGGAATCAGTTGAAGGGGAGTAGACTGAGGCCAAGAAACATAACCTGGGACTGAAGGGTAGAAACCCATATGTGTTTTTCATTTGGTGAAAATAAAAATGAGAAATTTTGAAAGTTTCAAAAAAAGTTGCCCCTTATTTTTATTACTAAGTGAGTAATCTAAATAGATCTTTCTCATTTCACCACTACATTCTTCCATTTGTTCTTAAAATTCTACCTAGATTCTCTACAGCTCTTTGCATCCTGAAGCTGGGGTGCTCTCTCCCTATCCTTTCTTCTTTCACGAATGCCTGGTGGGGAAATTGCAGTTTCCTCCTTGTGGGCAAGGCCACAAGCCCAGTCTGGATTCTCACCCTGACTTTCAGAGGGAACCCTAGACGGCTGCACTTTTGTTTCCCCAGCAACAATGGGTAGGTAGTCAGTGGGGCTTCATTCCTTAGTACATAAACAAATGAATGTTTCTGAAGTGTGTCTTTAAGTTTCTTAAAAGAAGACTGTTCTTATGCTAGCACATAGACCTGGGCTAAGAATACAAGGGCATTTCAGGAAAATGTGAGGTAACAGAATTTCCGAGGAAGCTTGAGAAGGCCAACAAAAAACTTCCTTGGCTTTGATTTCTCTGTTCCTCCCCCTCCTTCCCGTCTCCTGCCTTGCCACCTTAGGTCCTGTTCTCACCAGGCACCGGGCGGTTGTGAGAGTGAGAACTGGGCCTAGGGCTCTAGGTTACGGATGACTGAGGAAACGGATGTGGGAAGAAGGAGGGAAGTCAGAGGATCCACTTAACATCAAGGCTGCCTAGACCACTGGCTGGTGGGAAGGAGGGCTTCCACCCTGGTCCTGCTCAGGAAAGTAGGCGAGTAGAAGGTTCTCCATACAAGTCAGTAAGATGACATTCTGAGAAGTTCTTCAGCCAGTTTAGAGTAGAAAGACAATGAGATTATGGACAAAAAAAAATATAGTCTTCAGCTTTTTAATAATTTTTTTTGTTTCTGAATGAGCAATAAAATTTCTCCTGAAGTTTAATTTGATTTCTTCGCTCTATCAGGCAATTACTTCGCTCTAAGAATTATGCCATTGGTTGAAACAAACAAAAAATAGGATTTAAAAACATGAAATTTTCTAAATATATGTACTTTTATAACATACATTTATGTGCATATTATACAAGTCTATACTTGGAGAGAAGGTAAGAATTGGGGTTATATATGATTACACAAATATCTATGTATGTGAATATTTATATATTACTTGTAAATGTATAACTATAGTATATTTCCTATTAAAAATTATGGCTCAAATTCCAAAGTACAAAAGCAAGCTGTCCTTGCCCGTGGACATGGAAGCAGGCTCACAATTTAGTCCTCGGACTATATATTTCTGAGGGAGTATAGTGTCAACTTCAAGTACTGGGGAGGTTTTTTTAAAACGAGAAGCTAATTTTGAATAGATCACATTCAACGGGCCGATGGAACCTTATTTGTTTCCTGACAATTGCCCTGTCAGGTGAGTATGCCGAGGCGCACACCGCATCGCCGCAGCCTCGGGGTAAGCGTGTGCTAGTGGAGAGCGGGAAAGGGCTGAAGACTAACACCGAAGATACAGCACACTGCTTCCATCTTATTGATTAACCTCTTCCTGTTGTAATTGTGTGAAAATCCCATCAGCATTTTAAATTTTCAAAATATTTTCTGTATTTTAATTTTTTAAGACAATGGATCACTTAGAATTCACTCATTCTTTAGCTAAAGGTTTGTCATTGATTTTCCTTTATTGACTTAACTTTTAACGAAAAGCATTTCCCACCTTAGCTATTGTAAACTTTTAATAGCTTCCGTACAAATGTTTTCCCTTTCCCTACACCGCAAGTCACAAGACCTGTTACCATTGTTTTTTTTTTCTTCCTGTTTTAGAACTTGAGCTTCTCATCATAATAGTTTCACAGAAGTCTGTTCCTTTAATATTGTTGGATAATTTATAGATAAAGTCTTAATTTAAATGTAAATGGCCCCACTATCTGTCCATAGTATCTTCCAACGTTCAGCAAAGGGAGGTTAATATTAACCTAAACCCTTTTAAAAAGAATTGATCGATCACTAAACATAATGCTCACATTATAATATTTAGGTTTCTAATTTGATTGTTCATTGCTACTGCATCTAGAACAAAATTTTAGTTTTTCTATACAGCAGTTCTCAAGATCTTTATTCTAGACTGCCTTCTAAAATTTTTGGACTCATAATAAAAAAAAAAAAGAATAAAAAAACCATGGGTTCTGATTTAACCTTTCCATTCATACTCGTTTTTACTTCCCATGAGGCAATCCAATAATAAAAAGCAATGTTAACAATGCTGACTTTAAAGACCTGTCAAAGCTTGTAGTTTAGCATACGTTTGGGGTGGGGGGCAGTGAGGATGATACAGAATAGTGCTTAGGTTTCTCTGTTGTTGAAATAATACTGGAAATCTCTTTCTACTCATGCCTTAAAGTTCTCATTATTTCTGGTTGCACAAGAACATGTCTGTGAGATTATAAGACTTCTTAGAAATAACACACTTGGGAAAATAAGCATTTAGGGAAAGATCAGTCACAAATGGCTGTGTGTTAGTGCATTTTCCAAGGCAGACAGAGCGAATTAGAGAAAAATTCTTACCTCTTGAAGGACGTAAGACAATGCACATCACCAATAAAGCAAGCACAGCACAGGTGGCAGTTCCAAATACAATTTTTAACCATATCTACATAAAATTAAAAAAAATTAGATATACACACAGTTTCTGCTGAGTAGTAGAAAAGGCAAGATTTTGTTTATAGCTACATCTTATTTCTCCTTCCCCACAAAACTTTTCATTGTCTTCCACTGGTATAGCTATAATTGCTGGAAGCTTGCCAGCTCACAAGGACAAATGTTTCTACGGTATATTTAGAACAATCTCCCAATCTCAAGTCACTCCAGGAAGTACATACTTATGTACAAACCTTCACCTTCTAAACAACATAAAACTTTGATCACTTTCAATTCTGCCGGCTCTCATTCTTTAGCAACACCTGAGTTTGCATATACTAACCTTCATTTTTCCAGATGTTTTTGAAAGTTAGCTAATTCTGACTTCAGAGCGTGGGTCACTGGATCTGTGAAAACCGTTGAAAGGAAGTAAGTCTGTCTTCAGAG
Source organism: Mormoops blainvillei (assembly GCA_004026545.1). Taxonomy (NCBI): domain Eukaryota; kingdom Metazoa; phylum Chordata; class Mammalia; order Chiroptera; family Mormoopidae; genus Mormoops; species Mormoops blainvillei. Next base: position 77,659 of record PVJD01007603.1, on the reverse strand, counting down.
CTGGAAACTGAAGCTAGGACAAGGTTTTTTTCTGTCCACGGACTTTTCAATACCGTGCCAAATTTCAAAAGATTTCTGTAAAATTAGAAACAGATTTTGGGGGCGTTCTTGGCCTTGAAATGAACTGTGAGTGGCTCAAGGGAGATTTTACAGCCTTCTCATCCTTGTAAATTCTACACCAACATCTGCTTACGTTGACATACAGAGGTTTTTAACTTTTTTTTTAAACAAGTTCAGTTTTATGTTTCATTTTCTTCTACAAATCTCTCGCTGTTGACTTCGACAATTTATTGGGTTTTGTACAACTTTTCTATTTGCTACCAAAAGAAGAATTGAAAAGTAATACACACTTCCAGGTATTTACAGTACACATATTCTAATTTTGAAGAGAGGAAGAAAATTAAAGCCACGGAAGATTTTGTGAGAAATATTCCATATAATTGCACTTTTTTCTGCCTCTGAGAGATTGTGAGGTACTGTAGACAGAAATGTTTTTCTTTCAGCACAATTTCTTTGTCCATGTAGCACCATATGCACTTTCAGTAAATACAGAAGTTTAAAAATTCAACTGTCTAAACCCACGACTGCTTTCCTTTAAAGAAATAAAATGCCATCTGGTGAAATTTAGTATGGGTTAGGTGTGTATGCACAGGCCAGAAAGATGGAAAGATCAGCAAGAATAATTTACCAGCAGACCTTTGGAAGAATGGAAATGGCTTTGCAAAAGTGATATTTTTGCTTCCATTTCAGAATATCTTCTGAGAGCGGAGAACATTCCGTAATTATAAAACCTTTAAAATAAATACAAAAACATTTGAAAATAGAAGGAAGTCTTATGTACAATTTCATTGTGGCTAAATCCACATAATTTCAAAGCAATTGGTCAACTTGACAGATCAGTAAAATGGTGACTGCAATTCACATGGATGGTCTGTGGTTCCACATAAACACAGTCATTGACCTACCGTGTCTTTAGTTTTTCCACTAATAGTTTTCTTCTTTGGAAGTGTATAATGTTCTCAGCCTGACTAAAACAAACTTCAGGGTGACCCTTCATGAATTGTTCATGGAAGATAATGAGGACACGTTACTGAAATCTGTTGCTGTTTGCTTTTGTCAACTAGTCTGGCTAACATGGGAGGCTTTCTCCAACGAACGGCAGGATGGAGGCTTGTGAACTTCCTCTCAGACATTTTCCAGACAGCCCTCCCTGAATTCCAGCCTTATGAAAATTCTGTTGAGGAAAATGAGTCATTAAGCACTTACTGGCAGAGAAATGTAGCCACCCGGCTTCTTAGAAGAGGCCCCCTCCTTTGCAGTTGATGAGGCCAGCTCTTTACAAACTGAAGCAATCAGTAAAAGAAATAGCCAAGTTATGCAACACACTTGTAGGCATCTCCATGTGATTGTAAGATTCTCAAATCTAAGACAAAAGCCACCAGCCAGGTTCCAAATGAACTGCTTCCATGTGGGTCCTCTCAGATTGGCTGCCTTCTTTGGAAAATTCACACAGTGTGTTCTCAGAAGTTCTGTCCCAGCCTGCCAAAGCCCCACAGTCCACAAGTACTTTTTAGTGGGTTATTTCCAAGACTGTATGCCTTGAAAAAAAATTGACTGTACTAAATGATTAAGGTATAATTAAAATTGATTCAATTTGCTTTAGCATTAAGAAATGCACTGACATGTGACTGGCCTGTGTACCATATAGGATTGCAGCTAAGTTTGCCTATTCACAAGAGACTCATCGAACAGGTTCCACAAAGAAACTGGGGTATGTTAAGAGGAATAACTTTAAGTTGAAATTGAGTCTAAAATATGTTCATTTAGTTTGGTTCGGGCCTTTTTTTTTTTTTTAAGTTTGGGTGATTCAAACTGCAACTTAGTGTTATCAACTTTTAAGAAAAATGAAACTGACTACGGAAAGAAAGATGTCAAAAGCTTTTCCATTTGATTTCACGGATTAGCAACATATTCCTTATCACAGAGCTACACATCTCCATCCTTTTGAGATAATGTCTAAGTGCTCCGATTTTTCTCCAAACAGGGATTCTTGCAAAAATTTGGATTCTTTTATATTAGAACATCTTTACTGGCTTTTTCTCCTTTCAAAACCAAAATGAAAATGCTAGCAATATTTTTTTAAAAAAATAAGGAAACTGACTACTATTCTTATTTAACACAGTTAACATCCAGTCAACATTTTTGTTGGGAAAAAATACAAAAGTTTCGGTCTGTGTCCTCAGAGAGCTTATGTCCTTGGACAAGTGTGACATGTACGTTCATACATAATTTTTTTTTCCCCTTCCTGGGGCTCTTGTTGAGAATGAGCCGAAGCTGGGTTTGTGCTCAGGAGGAGAGAGTGCCCGACTGGTTGTTGCTTTCTGCACGGACCTAGAAAGAGGGACAGAAAGTGCACATAGCACATAGTTGGAATCCTTAACACAAGTCTAATTTTTTCAAGACTGGAACTTTTCTCTGAAAGCAGCTGTGTATCTATTAGAATGCTACAAAAATGGGAAGTATGACTTTGGCCTGTGAAAATTAAGAGCAAGAGTTAGGATAGTAGATGCTCATCTGAGTTTTTTCCAAACTTTCTAAGGCTCAGTTTGGAATATGACTGCATTCTGGGTAAGTTCACTAGAACATAAATCCTTAACTATCTAAGAGAGATTTCTAGGACTATTTAGTGGTAGCCATTGTAGGTATGCCAAAAATCATTTTTATTTATCTGTTTTCCCAGAAAACACATTCCTAAAGTGTTAAGGGAAGACCGTGCTGCAAGCATAAATAAAGATATTGCCTTTTCATTTGGGAGTAGGGAGAATTTAAAAAATAAAAGAGGGATGCATTTATTTGCTGAAAGCTAAGACATTATATAAGGACAAGTGATAAGTGATTGGTTTGAGGGCAGGAATGGAGCCAACATAAACCTTGATTTTATACTCTTTAAAACAAGAGTTTGTTCCTAAGAGGGCCATGCTTACCCTTTTAAATCCTCAGATTCAACAAACATTTCCTGTTTATATATAAAGTACTTTAATACATTAGTTATATGTAAAGTATATATATATAAAGTACTTTTTATATAAAGTACTTATATATAAAGTATATATATATAAAGTACTTTAATACATTATATATAAAGTACTTTAATACATTAGTTCATTTAACTCATACCAAAGCTCACTTTACTGATTAAGAAATGGAGCCCAGGAAAATTTAGGTAACTTGCCCAATATTGTAATACGAGCCAGTGTTACTATATTATGTTGTTCTTTCTGACACTTTCTGAGACTAATTTCTAAGTAATTAGTTTCTTTTAAAAAAATTTTTAGTTGACATCTCACTGATTTTCCATTGAGAGATATCTTAAGGGTGTGATGGCAGAATCATTAGAACCAGAACATACACAACACTTATATCTTCAGAGATATAACATTGTTATGCATGTCTTGAAAGTCGACAGTCTCATTCTAGAGGGATGGTGTCCAAAATATTAACTTAGAGAGAGGTTTGGTAGAATCAGGGTCCAGAAATCAGAGCAATAGTTACAGCCTGCCTGCATTTTAAAGATCTTCCTCCGGGAGCTTGTTTAAACTAAGGTATTCGTCAGAATACCTGTTATGAAAGAGATTTTGAGATCGAAGCTAGGGAGACAATGGATATCTTCAAAGCACATAATAACTAGCATATATTCATAATAGATCTGGAAGAAATGGCATAACATGGTATCAATGAAAAAAGATACAATTTATGTCATTGTTTGCAGATGACATGGTAGCATACACAGAAAACCCTATAGACTCCACCAAAAACCTACTCAACCTAATAAGTGAATTTGGCAAAACAGCAGGATACAAAGTCAATATTCAGAAATTGAAGGCATTTTTGTACATCAACAATGAAATATCAGAATGAGAATTCGGGGGGGAAAAATCCCATTTGCTACAGCAACAAGAAAAATAAAGACCTAGGAATAAACTTAACCAAGGAGGTGGAAGACCTGTACTCAGAAAACTGCACAACTCTGAAGAAAGAAATTGAGGAAGATACATTTAAATGGAAGCATATACCATGTTCATGGATTAGAAGAATTAACATCATTAAAATGTCCATACTACCCAAAGCAATTTATAGATTCAACACAATCCCTATTAAAATACCAATAACATACTTCACAGATATGGAACAAACATTTCAAAAATTTATATGGAATCATTACATTACAGAATAACAGTGGAGAATAACAGTGGAAGAATAACAGTGGAAAAGGAGGGGAAGGGTCATCAAGGCCCCAAATAGCTGCAGCAATTTTGAGAAAGAAGAACAAAGTAGGAGAGATCACAATATCTGACATCGAACTATACTATAAAGCCACTATAATTAAAACATTCTGGTCTTGGCATAAGAACAGACACATAGATCAATGGAACAGAACAGAGAACCCAGAAATAAACCCATGTTTCTATGGTGAATTAATATTTGACAAAGTGGGTAGAGGCATGAAATGGAGTAAAAATAACCTCTTCAACAAATAGTGTTGGGAGATCTGGACAGCTACATGCAAAAAAATGAAATTTGACTACCAACTTACACCACACACAAAAATCAACTCAAGATAGATAAAAGACTTAAATATAAGTTGCGACACCATAAAAGTCCTAGAGGAGAACATAGGCAGGAAAATCTCAGATATTCCACATGGCAATATTTTTACCGATATGTGCCCTAGAGCAAGGGACATAAAGGAAAGAATAAACAAATGGGACCTCATCAAAATAAGATGCATCTGCACAGCAAAAGAAAACAGCAGCAAAATGAAAAGGGACCCAACCGTATGGGAAAATATATTTGCCCATGATAACTTGAACAAGGGTTTGGTCTACAAAATATATAAAGAACTCACATGACTCCACTCCAGGAAGACAAGTAATCCAATTAAAAAATGGGCCAAGGACCTGAATAGACTCTTCTCCAAGGAGGACATACACAGGGCCCAGAGACACATGAGCTAGTGGCTCAGCATCACTAGCCATCAGAGAGATGCAAATTAAAACCACAATGAGATATCACTTCACAACAGACAGAATGGTCACCATAACCAAATCAACAAATGACAAGTGCTGATGAGGTTGTAGAGAAAAGGGAACCCTTGTATACTGTTGGTGGGAATGCAGACTGGTGTAGCCACTGTGGAAAACAGTATGGAATTACCACAGAAAACTAAAAATGGAACTGCCTTTTGACACAGAAATTTCACTTCTGGGATTATACCCTAAAAATCAGGAAACACCAATTCAAAAGAACCTATGTACCCCAATATTCATAGCAGCACAATTTACAATAGCCAAGTGTTGGAAACAACCTAGGTGCCCATCAGTGAATGAGTGAATCAAAAAACCATGGCACATTTACACAATGGAATACTATGTAGCAGAAAGAAAGAAGGAACTCCTACCCTTTACGATAGCATGGATGGAACTGGGGAGCATTATGCTAAGTGAAATAAGCCAGGTGGTAAAAGACAGATACCATATGATCTCACCTATAAGTAGAAACTAATCAACAAAATAAACAACAAGCAAAATATAACCAGCAACATTGAAATAAAAAACAAACTGACAGTAACCAAAGGGGAGGAGGGAGGAGAATAACAGTGGAAAAGGAGGGGAAGGGTCATCAAGGAACATACATAAAGGACGCATCAACAAAGCCAAATGGGGGAAGGATTGAGGGTGGGAGGTAGGGGTGTGTGGGGCTGGGGAAAGTGGTGGCGGGAAAATGTTGACAAAAATTTTAAAAAATAGACAAGGGGAGGCTGAGAATAGTATAGGAAATTGAGGAGCCAAAGAACTGATATGTACAACCCATACATGAACTAAGAGGTGTGGGGATGATGGGATGGGCTACAGGACTGAGGGGATAAATGGGGGAAAAATGGGACAACTGTAATAGCATAATCAAAAAAATATACAAAAAAATACAGTTTAAAGTACTTACTGAATCTAGTCTCTTTTCTAAAACTATAATTGTCCCATTAGTGGGAATATGAAGCAACATGCTCTCCATTTTGTAATTGGTAGCTTCCACATAAATACATATTATAATTAGACATCATTGACTCATTATCCTATAAGAATTAAGGCAACTTGTTTTTGGAGGTGCAGAGATTGATTAGAAAAGAAACATTAGAGAAACAGCTTATTTATTTGGGTATCTCAATGTAATTTAAAAATGCAAATATCACATCTCTTAGAAGTGGTTTATCAGTAGGAAGACATTAAATAGTATAAAATAACTGAGTATGCACCTTCTGTATTTTGATATAATTCATTAAGGCACAGTGCTATTTCACTAGTATTTTTAGATTAGAAAATATTATTACTACTAGCTAATTTTATTGAATACTTCCACTGAACCTGCCACTTTTCTTAGCACTTGACATATGCTCTCTCACTTTCTTATCAGAACATAAGTACTATTGTTATCTTCATCACTAAGTAATCATAAGCTATGTGGCTAGTAGAGATGGCACATGAACCCAAACAGCTTTATTCTACAGCACAATTTGATTGGTCTGTGTTTTGGATTCTCACAAGAGGATATATACAGGTAGAGTGATGGGGTGTATAATTGAGGCTGGATCTAAGAGGAGGTGAAACAAAAGAAATTAGATGGGCTACTAGATATCTTGAGGAGCCAAAAAAAAGACATGTGTTGTAGCAGTAACTGAGTGAGAGGGTGCAAAGTAAAAGAAGCCGATACCACAAAATAGTAGTCATCAGTTTAAGATTTCAGTGCAAGGCCAAAGATGTGGATCCAAGAAATGAGTGACTGCGGTAGAGGAAGAAAGCGAAGGAGTAGCTAGGGCGTCGCTTGGGCTGTCTGAAAAATTGTGGCAATACTCGAGGGGGGGTGGAGAAAGTCCTCTGAATCACATTCTAATCTCTTTATAAAAGAGTTGGAGAGATTTCCAGTTCGAGATGGTAGACTAAACTTATATGTCAATTGCTTTTCTTTCTGAAACTCCATTATGCTTGCTGTGCATGGAGGGAAGGATAAGACAGAGATCAATAGAGAGAATGGAGGCAGTATCATCAGTGGATAAAGCAGAACAGAATTAACAATTGCCTCAGACACACCTAAGAAGGAACGTGCATGGAACAATTCAGAGCTCAGACTACATTTACCACTGATAGTAGGTAAGAGAAATGGGGCCGGAAAATAGGGGACTCGTTGGACAATTTTATATGAAGGTTTCACTCTGGATGCAGAACAATCTGCAGCCATGCATTTATTCCTCACAAAAAAATAGGAGACTTAATTTTAAGAGACAGTAAACTGTTACTAAAGAGTACCAGAAGAGGAGCTGGGTGTCAGTGCAGCAGAGTAAATCCAGTTTTCCAGCTTGAAGCCTTCCCAACTTCTTATCCTTAAACAAAATCATCAGCCAATAAGCCCTACCTGCATACTAAGGTCTCCCCATTCTTGCCTCATTCTTATATCTGCTACAAACCCCCAAATCAGTAGACAATTTTTTAAAAGAAGAGTCAAAACCCTGAAACAGGAAAGAAAAAGTGAAGATACTAAGAATAACAATTAGCAAAAAAAGACACTCAGGGAAAATGGAAAAAATGACCATGAAGATAATTCTGAAAATAGATACCAACCATTAAATAACCTTGAAATCAGCAATCCCAGTTCTAGCTACATATCTAAAGGAAATGAAAACAGAATATCAAATAGATATCTGCACTCATTGCCACATATTTACCATAGCCAAGACACGGAAACTGTTTTGTAACTACCAATCTGTCCTAAATGTCCGTCAACAAATGCACTAGATGGAGAGAAAGACTTTGACAAATCACCACAATTTATACTTTAGATATCTTAGAGTTTTATTTGTCGATTATACTTTGATGAGTCTAAAGTTTTTTCAAATAAAAATGTTGGAATTGACATCTTCAATGAGATTCAACAACATACTGCCACAATTTAGACACCGGGTTATGAAAAGGTAACATTCAAAACACCTTACAGGGTTGCAAGACGGAGACTGAGCAGGCGGAAGGCACACTCACCTACTCCCAAGATGAAACTGAAATTGCAACTAAAATATAGATCAGCCCGAATAACCAACCAAAGACCGGCTGAATGGCAGTCTTATAGCCAAGGATTTATGGAAGAAGCCACACTGACACTGGTAGGAAGGGTGGAAACACTAAAAAAGCTGGGCCAGCTGCCACAGGTGCCTGCTGAGATTCCTGAGGGATATTTCAGGTGCAAAGGTTTGCCCTAAGGAGCATGGCGTCTCAACCCACACCAGGGACCCCAGCCCCGATAGAGCACCAGAGCCAAGGAAAAGCACCTGCATAATACCTGGCTGTGAAAGTCAGAGGGGATTCCGTCTGCCAGGGGAGAAACAGGAGTCTGCTAGAGACACAGGCACTCTCTTAAAGGACCAACACACAAAATCTCATTTGCAGCCACTCATCCTGGGCTCCGGCAAGGGAAGGGCAAAGCAGATTAGAGCTGTGTGAGGAAAGATGAGGGTTTGTGCTCTAGGGAGAGAGTTGCAGGAACGGCCTCCAGGGTCCCAGAGATGAGTCCCTCTTCCACACTGTAGATGCCATCTTTCTTGGTGGAGTACTCGCTTCCTTATGAAATAAGCTTTGGGGAATGAAATGGCCCCACCCTCTGGACTCCCTGTCCTCCCACTTTGAGGAGCCCGTGCCCTGCTGAGGAGTCAGCTGCCCAGGCCAGGGTATAGAGGTCTGGGCAGATTCAGAGGTGTCAGTGACTGAGATGTGTGGCTTTGGGATGGTTGTCATGCCCACCCCCATTTTCCTGTGAAACCGACTGGCACCTCTCTTTCATGGAAGATCCTTTAGCCCCACCCTTCAGGGTCCTAGCAGCACCAACCTCTTACTCCTTCCTGGTGGCACTGCCCTGCCAAGTATATGTTTTGCAGGGAGTCTGGGCAGAATCCAAGACAGACTGAGTTGGGTAGCTTGGGGGTGGGGGCCACTCCTCCCCATCTCCCATGGTGCATCCCTCTCGTGGGAGATGCACTGGCCTCTACCCTCCCAAACTTGGTTGCCCTGCCCTATTGAGCTTGGCTCCTGACAGAACCTGAGACAGAGTAGTGTAGCTCTAGGACAGGGACCATATTTTCCTAACACGCTTAACTAGTGCAGAGCCCTCCCTTCACATGGGCAAATCTTGATCTGTTTGGCCCTCATAAAACCTGCTGGCCTCCCTGTGATGACTCCCTAAGTCCCCACCACAAAGGCCTTTGTGCACCTGGTGGGTGGCAGCTGGCCTTGGTATATCCTGGGGCTTTTGCTAAGTGTCCTCAGACCCAGTACTGGCGCCAAGAGTTTGAACCTGTATTAATCTGGTGACCATCACTCACCCCTACCCAGTGACTCACTGAGAACTTACCTCATGCAACTCAAGTACCGCCAGAGGCACCTTCAGGGACTGAGCCTAACAGGCGGCCAGCAGGCAAAGACAGGCAAAGGCGGATCTCAGGGTGCCTTCGACCTTCTGCTGACCTGCCTCTGGGCTCAGTGCTGGTTGAAGCAAGTCTTGGTGCACAGCTCAGTCCTTCCTACGCTCACCAAGGCCCAGCAGAAACAGCCACAAGCTGTGGATGGCTTGCAGCTTCAAACAGGTTGCCAAGGGGCAATCGCAAGCAGCGTTTGATATTGACTTACCCCAGAGTCTCTCCCAGGATTTCTCAGAACAAACACACCCAGCGGCCAGTTTCATGCAACATCAGAGCAGGGTCCAGTTAGCTTCATAGGCAGCATACCCAAAAGAGATCTCAGCAGGCACCAGGCCCTGCTGAGGCAAATTCTGCTTTGTGTGTTCAGCACCTACGCAGCAACTTGTACACTGTGGTAGGGTCGATTCTCTCACTCAACCAGCCTGAGGGTCAACCCCATCCATGAACGGGCCAATAGCAATCAAGACTCAATTACAACAGGAGTGCTCACGTAACTCACACAAGGGGCATTCCTGGAGTGCCCAGCTCAGGCAATCAAGGAGACTGCACCATGATGTCCTCGGGACACGTACTACATAAGGCCACCCACAAAGGCTGGGAGACATAGCAGATCTATCTAATACATAGAAACAAACACAAAGTAGCAGCCAAAATGGGGATACGAAGAAACATGCCCCAAATGAAAGAGCAGGGGAACTCTCCAGAAAAAGAGTTAAATGAAATGGAGGCAAGCAATTTACCAGATATAGAGTTTTTGTTTTTGAAAAATGGTTATAAGGATGCTCAAGGAATTTAACGATAACTTCAAGGAACTTAGTGGGAACTTCAACAGCATAAAAAAAGACATAAAAACCATGAAAAAGAACCAGTCAGAAATGAACAATACAATATCTGAAATGAAAAATACATAAGAATACACAGGAATGATATGTATACAAAAATGCAAATAGAAGAATATTGTTGAAACTCAGCTTAAAATATCTAGAAACTGAAACCACTTGAAAGCCCATCCAGGGAAAATTAAACAACTCCAGTATGGAACATATGTAAATGAATGATGTAGGTCTAAATGTATTGACACAGAAAACATCGACAATCTATTGCTTAGTGTGTACAGTATGATCTCATTTTTGTGGAAGAAGGTAGAAAATGTTTATGTAGTTATACAACTAGTAGAAACTCTGGAAAAACATTCCTCAGAGCCTTGGGCACTAAAGGAGTGTGTGGTGGGTGACGTCTTCCCTGGAAAGAGAAAATAAAGAGAGTACATGGTCTATAGCACATTTATGAAAAATAATAAAACCCGCTGAAATCAATCAGCTTTTCCTTATCACCATGTCCAGAAATTCTAAAGATTTTAGTGATAAAACACTCCTTCCTGCTGAAGCAGACCACTGTACTCCTACTCGGTATGTGATCCCATCAAAGGTCAAAAAGTGGTTTCCCCGTGGGAAAGTAAAGGTAGATCAGAAGGCCAGGTGGTCAAGAAATTTATATGAGAGCATATTTCTTTGTGGGAGTAAAAAGTATTCCTGGGTGTTCATTATACAAACTATGAGGGAGGGATGCCCCCTCGCCAGAAAACCCCAGAATTTATTTATAAAAAATTGTATTTATTATTGCATGTTTAAACTTTAGTCACCTTTAAAGTACTCTCCATTTGATGCAATACACCTATCGAGACATTTTTTCCACTGCTCAAAACAGTTTTTGAACTCGTTGATTTGGATGCCTTTTAGTGCTCCTGCTGTTTTTGGTTTCACCTCTTCTACACTGGCAGAACATGTCTAATAGACAACATCAGGAAAGGTAATGATAGCAGAGTAAGATATATGGATCAGAAAATAGGAAAGACATTACAACATGGGCTCAAGTCCTTGCTCAAATGTCCACTTTTCAATGAGGCTGACTTGTGCATTAAAATTGACCACCTTCAACCTCCAATTTCTCTCTGTTTCTTCTTCTTTTTCCAACAGATTTTACCACTTCTCAATATCCTGTAATATTTATTTCTACACACATATATGTGTGTATATATAGGTACATATATATAGTGTGCCTGTATGTGTACATGCACACATGCACACATATAATTCTTACTGCTTGTTTCTCTTTGCCCCACATGTAGCTCCATTTTTGGCTTATTTCCCCACATGTCCCAAGGATATAGGAGCAATGCTTGCCATAAAACAGGTGCTTAATAAGTATTGCTGTCTAAATGAGTGAGTGAAGGAAGAAAGGAAGGAAATAGAGGGTATGGAGCTCACCTGCTTACTACAGGCCCTAACTAGATAAATGTTCAAGGAGAGCATCTCCAGGTGTGACCATTAAAGTGCCAAGCTTATTAAACAATTAAATATTAACTATTGTTATCCAGCGATGGTCATTTAATCCTTGTGCTACTGCTTCAGGGTGCCTTTCAACATGAATTGCAGTTTTGTTCATTATAACATAGAGGATTAGTAATAGGAGACTTTACTGAAGCTATTCAGTTAGTTTTTCCTGAGAACTGTGGAAAGGTTACCAGCTATTTATGAGAAGTATCTGTTTATGGATGAGTAAAGTGAGAATTAGTTGAACTCCACGTCTACTTCCTTTGACATTCTAATTAGTGAAATTTCAATGAATGCATAATCTAATTAATGCTGTTTGCCACTCTGATAATTTTTCTAGCAAATTGAATTTTAAAATATACTGTGTAAAAATAATAGTACCAGTATACTATAATTAATTACAAGAGCAATTATTTGATTAAATTCTAGGAATACTAGAGATCTGGAAAAAATTTTTTCTGGGTTCATGTGCCAGAATTATGGGCCTCTTTTCATTTGTTTGTTTGTTGTCTTGTAGCCCAGCGTGAGTTTATTGATAAAGTTGATCAGCCTGTCGGTGGAAGAATCTTGAGAGGTCAGTGGGTTACTGCCATCAAGTGCAGGCTCAGTTTTCTTAGCCAGCTGCCGTCCCAGCTCCACTCCCCATCAGTCAAAGCTGATGATGTCCCAGCTGATGCCCTGAATGAAAATCCTGTGCTCATCCATGGAAACCAAGCCTCTGAGAATAAATGGTGTGAGAATAGTGAACACAGTAGAATTGGTTGGACGACTTTCTTCAAAGACCTTGTGTGACAACAGCTTCTCAAAGTCCTCTGCACTATTTCCTATAGCCTGGAACTCCTCTGTTGACTTCCTTCTTATCAGGGTCTCAATCTGGGCCAAAAAGTTGGCCAGAAGGATCTTGCGATACGGACCCTCTCTTATCTTGTGATGACATTGGGCCTGGATGAGAAAGTCATAATGGGCATGCTAGTCATCAGTCCCTGGCTTCCCCACACAGTGGGTCCCGTCTGGTGATCCACATGGGCACCAGACTTGATGATGTACTTCCCATTGGACTCCACGTCACCCTGCTAGAAGTATGAAGCAAAGCAGTGTAGGTATTGGTCATAGGGTAGCATGTTCTGTGTCTCACACCCAGTGCCGTTGATGTATCAGACACCTAGCAAAGCCAGCAAGATGAGGATATTCTTCTCCAGGAGTGCCACGCAGGAGTTCTGGTCCATCCGATGAACACTTGGGAGCAGCTGCTCAAAGTTGTCAAATCCTACATGCAGAGTAATGAAGAGTCTAATCAAGGGCTGACCACAGCAAGGAGCATCCTCCTACACAATATCAGAACTTGAACATATTTTGAAGGTCAATTCCAAACTCCTTCACTGTGGTCATGTTGGTATATAGATCAACAACTGCAAGTGCTTCACAGCTGCAGAAGGGTCCTTGGCCCACAGGAGAAGACACTCCTTCATTGTCTCTGCATTCTTGATGGTCTCCTGGGTAAAGGTCTTGGAGGTGATGATGAGTAGGGAGGACTCAGGGTTCAGGGTGGCTGGGATTTTGGCAGTGGGGGGTCCCATCAATGCTAGAGACAAACCAGACCCTGGGACCTCTTGAGTAATAGACTTAGGGGCTTCACTCAGTATGAAAGTTCCCAGGTTTGAGCTGCTGATGCCAATGTTAATAACTTCTCTGATGGGCTTGCCTCACTAACGCTTCAGGCTGCTGGCAGAAAGACTTCATCTTCTCCAGGACTCTGTTGGCCTCTGGCATCACATCCTTGCCGTTCACCAAGAATGAGCGTGTTTGACCAGTTCTACAGGGCCACATGCAGCACTACCTGATCTTTGGTGAAGTTGATCTCACCACTGAACATGCACTCCTCGGTGGCTTCCACACCTCCGAATTTGGCCAAGCCCACCAGCGTGTGCATCACACCCTCCATCACAAGGTTCTTGGAGTAATCCACCAGAATATGCCTATGGTTTAAGTGGAGTATCAAGCTAAAGTGGCTGAAGTTTCTTGTCTTCTTCAAAAAGGCATGCAAGTTGAGGTCAGAGCTGTCCTCACAGCTTCAATCCTGCAGCTTATGGAACCACAGATTCTTAGAGAGCACAGCCAAGGCGAGAGCAGCAGGGTGCTTGGGCTGGGATGTGGTTGGAGAAGGAAGGAGGCTGGGAGGGGCGTAGCAGGCCTGGGGCTGTTTTTGTGAACAAGTGATTTGCCACACTCGTGGTGGAGGACCTGATGTAAACAATCAATTCGAGTGGCCAACCTAAGGTGATGTTGTCAAGAAGTTGTATGGGACACTGTGGGCTCTGAAAAAACTGTGGGCTGCCTGGGCCATCGGGCAGCTGAGGGATTGGGCTTTTCCTCTAATTGATGCAAACTTTGGGACAGCAAGTTCCCTTTTCCATGCTGACTCCGCCTCCAGGCACATACTAATGACCCGTCACAGGGGGAACTTGTAAAGAAGGATGAAGGAAGCAGCAGGAAGCAGACAGGTAGAGCAAGACAAGGCGGACTCTGCAGAGCCACGCCATCTACTTAGGCATGAATCTATTGTCTTACAATGTGATTCCATAACAACTGGCTACAGTGGGGCGTGACCTCAAACCCCCATTTCTCTCTTGGAGAATACTGAAGGTTAGAGAAACTGCTTTTTATGTGATACTGAGGCATGACCTTCTATTCTTTTGTAGGCTTGTTCTGACTCTCACAGGGAAAAGGAGTAAGAACATTCCCTTCTCTCTTATGAACTCCTATCTCATGAAGGAAGATAAAAGAAGAGAAGCCCCTTTGCTGAATGCAGGAGGGGCCATGCTTGGCTGCGTGAGGGCTTGCTATGATTCCAGTTTTACTGAGCTAATAGAAATACCCAATGTGCGTCACTAGGTATTTCCAAACACATTCTCAGTGCCTGAAGAATTGTTCATGCCAGAATCCCCTTATCCCTATGATTCCCACCATCTGTCATTCACTTAAATGTAAGGTCCCTCCTTTGAAAAGCCCTTCATCACTGACTTCTTGGTGCCATTGCAGCATCACCTTGGCCGCAGACCTAATGCTTCACGGAAGCACAGTAACTTCCGTGGCTTCAGTATTTCTAACACAGCCATTTCTTAGTTGTAGACAAAATGAAAATGCACATTAAAAAACATATTTATCATAACTCTTCAGGTAAATATCCAGATGTTTTAAAGTTTTTTTTTCCACCACCTGTCTGAATTTTACTAAATTTTTTTGACAGAAAGTTTTTGAGGAAAAACAATCCAGTCTACTTTGTGTGAGATTTATCCAATTTTCTAAACCTAAATTTATAGGCCAGAAAGGCTTTTTTCAGGAACACAAAGTGCTTTGAAGCATTATGTTATTACGGTCTATGCTACAGTTAGGTATAGATAGAAGAATATTCCAGATACTAAACCAGTCACAAAAACTTCAGTAAGAAACCAAATCAGATGGAGAATCAATGTCTCCTAACTCTTAATTCAGATTTAAGAAATGACTTCTTCTAACTATTTAGAGGACTTGAGATATAGGGGTGGGGAATGGGGAATAACAGAAATAATCCCTCCCCTCTGCCACTAACCTAGGTTATAATGGTCTTAGCTATAAGAATAATCAATTGATTGTGACTTTGTAAGATATGGAACAGAGCCATCAGAAGTACAGGGCAGAATGAATTGTTACTAACCTGGATGAGTATGTGTGCATGTCTGTGTGTGAGACAGAGATATAAAGTCATCAAAAAAAAAAAAAGAGTTCAAATAGGAATAGTAAGAGTGAACATCCTCCATGAGAATCATCTCAGGAGTTTGAGAGTCAAAGATCTTTGTGTGGCAGGTAAGCCCGAGCTTTAAGACAAGAGTGACCCTGATTTCCTCTTTCCCATCTCCATAAAGTTGTAAAGGGCTGGACCAGACTACCAATCTAAGACTTTCAGGTTTCTGGTGATGAACCAGAGAGTGTTTTGGAAAGGCAGAGACCCAGAGACACAAACATAAAGATGTAAATATAAAGGTCAGAAAGGTGGAACTTCCCAGAGGAAGAAGAAAGAAGTGGAAGGCATAGGAAGATGATGTCACTGTAACCTGTACAAGTGCTCTGCATCTCTGTGCATGCAGGTAGGCACGCAAGAGCCAGGGGAAGTAAGGTAGTACCATCCTTTCAGTGTCAGGAGATGTATGGGCTACTGTATCATGCCGTTGAAACCTTTTTCGTTTTGGGGTAATTTTCTCATGTGTCAACACAGCACTCTTGATGAATCCCAGTTTTGATCATACCCTTTACTCAGTTGTCACTTTGGCTTTTGGGAAAGACTCCTTATAGACAAGAAAGACAATGAGAGTGAATAGAGGGAGGGTCAGAGAGAGCTCACGTGTAGTAAGGTATAATTACAAAACCCAGAAGTGAATCAAACCTGACTCCAGCTTTTCCTCCTCCTCACTTCAGACACTGCTTATAATCTTGCTTGGGTGGAAGAGAGACAACTTTATATCTCTCTTAAACTGGGTTTTCTGGAAACATCTGGAGATGGAGAGATGTAAGCAGAGTTTTGGGGGGAGGATTGAGAAGTGGAGGAGGGGAGTAGTTCTCAAGAAAGCAGGAGAGGGCACAGGGAGATGCTCACTCACACTAGAATTGCAAAAGAGGTCTCAGTTTACCCTGCATGGCCTCAGGAGCTGGATGGCCCTTCAGAGTTGTCCTAAATGGAGTAAAGGGGGATAGACCTGTGTGCCTTCTTCAGACATTTGGCTTCAGGAAAATGCGAAGAGTGCATAGCATTGGGGGTGGCAGGTACTCACAACCTAGGGTAGAACCCAGAGAGAGGGGCAGCTGTGAGCCGTCAGCAGCAATACTCTCAGGTCCAGGGTGGGTGTCTCAGCCCTGAGGGGGGATCTGGACATAGAACCATGGTGTCCTTTATGCATCCTCAAGAAATTGTTTTATCAGATATAAAGATGTGAACAACTGGAAAGATAAGACTTCAGAAAATTAAGAGAAAATCAGAGATTTCAAAGTTAGGTAAAAACTTGCAAAAAAATTGGAACTTCATGTTTCAGCTGAATTTTATGTATGTCTTTGTTTAAAAAAATAAAATTTTTAGAATTATACTATTCACTCTAGTGATCACTAGCCAAACATGTCTGCTGTGCACCTGAAATTTGGCAAGTCCAAACTGACATGTGCTAGAAATGTAAAACACATACCAAACTTTGAACACTTAAGAAAAACAATGTTAAAATGTTAATAATTCAATATAATATTTTTATTATATTGACTTAAGTAAGCTATTAAAATTACTCTCACTTGTTTTAACTTTTTTAATGTAGCTATTGGCAAACTGCAAATAGTTATGTGTATTCACACTGTAGTTTTATTGGGCAGAGCCGGCCTAGAATAATCTTCAAGTCTGACAAAGGTATCATTACGTCAGGCCACAGCCTGAGACAGAGCAGCGCTGCAAAGGACCACAGGCTAGAGAGTGCAGAAGCCCTCTTTTTACATTCTCAGGAACTTGCTTGCCCGGCGTTACTAGAACGGTAACCCAAAAGCACCTTTCTTAGTTCCTGAAACACCAAGATAGCACCTAGGTCACACAGCCTGTTTGCCCCCATTGCTAGAGTGGGAACGGGTGTAGGAAACAGACAAGATTCGTTATGCTATTCTTCTCGGGAACCCGAGCCTTTGGGAAGCAAAGGGTTTGCTTGATTCAAAAAATCAGGAGATTCTGACTCATGTTAAACCTTTTCCCCAGGACAAGGAAATTGTATCCACTGCAGCTCAGTGATCAGTGTGGGTGGGCTAGGAAACAGCTGGAGCTCAGTGAACAAATTCTTGGGTGCAAGAAAATTGTTGTTACTTCATGCGCCAGGAATATGACCACATGTGGTACTAGATGACGAACAACCAGAAGTGAGTCATATTGAGAGCAAAAACAAGTTAATGTAAAGAAATTTCTTGTATTTGTTTCTACCACCAACTGTCCTGTACTTTTGTATTTCTTTTGTTTACTGCCATCAGTTCGATGCCAACCATGTCTTCCCAGATCGTGATTCTATTTCGACGTCAGCCAGAGCCACTCATTTCTCCCCTTCGCACTGCCAGTAACCGCGTCCAGGTTTTCATCATCGCAGCCTGAATGACTGGAACCAGCTCCTTCCTTGATCTTTTTCCTTCCAGTTTTTCTCTCTTTAATATGGCTTAGCCTGCTAACTCCTTATAGGTCATCTTTCCAAAATATGTCACTCCCCTGCTCGAAAAATTAAAATGACTTCACTTTTGGTTGCCCAGTCAAGCTGAAACTCACTATGACATTGCAGTAAATATGCAGAAATTTTTTTCTCCTTCTTCCTCGTTACCTCCATTTAGAACGCAGTTGGTACTCTTCTTCCCTTCTTAAATTATTTGAGAGAAATAAGGATTGAACATCTTATATTCACAAGGCGTTATATAATTCCTTACTCACTCTAATTCAGAAAATTTCTCAATTGATCCCTGACTTTCTGAATGCTGCAATACCTATAATTTATGGCACACAATTGTTGTATACTCACATTTTTTCTGATAATGTTATGCCTACAATCATCGAACTCACAGTGAATTTGTTAATTCCCCAAAGTCAGAGATTGTATCTTATACCCCAAATCAAAAAAAAAAAGAAATTAATATTTATTGAATGCTTTCTCTGTGTCAGTCACTGTACAACGTGTTTACCATTTGTTATCTGGAATTTCCTGTATCCGCCTCCCCGGTGTGCGCTCACAGTTTCCATGTTGCCCTGCCAGACAGCCCTCTGATGCCTGGAGCCAAATAACAACGAACTCAAGTGTGTAAGTAGCAGATTTACTGGCGTTTTGGGACAATGCTGGTGGAATTTCCATGGGTAATTTCTACTTGGGCTGCAGCCTCTTGCCTTGCTCCTGGGATTCCCTCCCTCTTCAGAATTTCCTCTCTTCCCCTCTAGCTCCTTCTAACTGATCCTGTTTTATGTAAAACAGCTTAGGTATCTTTTTGCATAATTACTCGGGAACCCCTAAAAGGGCCTCATCTTCAAAAATGTTAGTGGGGCTCTAAAACAAAGATAGTTCTATTTCTCTCTCTGAGAGGTATTCTCCCAGTTTTAAGTGATTTTTTTCCCTCTGTGATACACGTATTTTCTCATTTAATCCTAAGCAATTCATCATATGGTTTTTCGTGTAAGGGAAGAATTTTTTATTCTGTTACTGGTATTATAAAACTGGTTGTTTGGATTCAGAAAATGAAACTATCTGGTTATAAGTTACATCCTCTCCTGTTCCTAAGTTTTCTGGTTAGATAATTGGTCAGATGAATTTGAGTCATTTCCTGTGTGAAATACAATGCTCATATGTAAAACTCATTGAATATTTGAAAATTACACCCTTTATGAACTAATTCTCGTATTTCTTCAGATATATTGTATGAGTCTGGGTTCATTCTGGTTGGAGAAACTGCAGAGTAATTTGAACAGGTAAAATTTAATCTAAGTAATTATTAAGTGTAAGGGGATTACAACATCAGAGGGTTAGCTAATAAGAAGTAAAAGGAACTCTGAAGAATGTAGAGACAGCCAGCACACAAAGCAGCCACTTCCCTTGTGGTTGAGAGAGAGCGCCCAAGGCCAAGATGCAGGCCATATGGCATAGGACAGTCATAGGTTACTTGACAACAAGTTGCCATGGTGCCACTAGAACTTGTGGGTTGTCTGCCTTTCGGAGCTTGCTGGAGATGTGCCCTTTGGGTGCCAAGGAAAGCTGTTCATGGGAAGCCGTCTTCCTGGAGGTGCCCTACATAAAAGTGCCTGAAAAGATGCAGTTGCTGGTCACCGAGTAGTGCTGGCTGCCGTGCAAGGCGTTGGTGCTGGAGAAAGTCACATGTACTGCAGGAACCGGGTGCTGGAGGAAGCCACGTGTACTGCAGGAACCAGTGCTGGAGAAACCACCAACACTGCAGAAGCCTGTGAGCAGGCATACCAGAACCAATGAGCAAAACCTTTTTTTTTCTGAAGTCTCTCCAGTACCTTCTACAGAAGAAGTTTAATGTCATACCATCTGGCAAAGCAAAAATATTTAAAGGGCTCAGATGCATGCTTAGGGAGCAGATAAAAAGGTTGAATTTAGAAATGAGAGGCAATAAATTGACAACTGTACCCATTATTTTCTGATACTCCAGGGACTGAAAATGTTAGTATGAATGTTCACGAAAATTCCTCACTTCACACACCTTTCTTAGGTGGTACAACCATCTGTGGTTCAGGCATCCATCAAGCCTAAGAAAAGGGATAGCGAGAAAAAGAAATGAACAGTAAGAGCATATTGATTTACACTTTTCATAGGAAAAGACGGAGAGAAGGGGTAGAAAAGATCAAAAGTAACACAGGATGATTTTAGGGAGATAATTTTAAGGATGTGGAAAAGAGAAAAAGAGGTGGTGAAGTATTTTTCCCTTATAATGAATAAGAGGTGGTGAAGAATGTTTCTGGGAAAAAGAGTTTAAAGGGACTTGAAAATATTGTATGATATGTAATTTACATTTGGACAGTTTTTGCATCTCAGAAATAAATATTTGAATTCTATTTTAATTAATTTGGATGTTAACGCTGAGTTTCTTCCAGATACAACCTCTTGCTGAAAGAAGCTACAAAGAGGGTCAGCTTCATCTGGGATACGCTGGACCAGGACGTTTTAAAGCTTTTTGAGTCCAACAAACTTTTAAACATTCAGATTTTTTCCTTTCACATTCCAAAGAGTTAATGTAATGGAGCTTAGTCTCAAATCTTGCACATATTTATTAAATCAGTGATTTTCAACTGGCGTGCTGCAAGTATTTTTAAAACATGAAACACCTGACTATTTAGTCAGAGGCACTGACCTCTTTTCCCTTAGATTGTGAAATTAAAAAATGACAACAGCCAACAGAACAATAGCTGTCTGGTGTGAATGGATCAAAATTATACCCATTTTTTGTGTCAGACTGGCAAAAATATATTTTTCGGCGTGGTGCAGAATTTTAGTAATTAGTTTATGTGTGCTGGGAGACGAAAAAGGCTGAAAATTGCTGTATTAAGTCATTGGTTCTACATTTATTAGTTCCAGTTCAGCCAGTCTTAATATTGTGTGGCAATCCTCTTATCAGTTTCCAGTCACTTTTCCTTCCTCAAACCATGTTTTAAAATGTGTATTACTTTTCCTATGTTCCCATGTCCATCTTCAAATCCAAAGCCCAGCTCAGCAGAAAACCTACTGAATGACGCCAGGAGAACATATTCCACCAGCCTCCTACCTTTGTACGTTCGCACTTAGCTGTATCTTTTATGCATATTTGTTTTCTCCTGCTTCAGAAGCAGCAGCTATCCTTTTACCCAGCGTTAACCCTTTCCTGTGCTCTTGATCTCATTCTCTTTCTTTTTCCCACGCCTTTTGTTTCAACAGTTACACCCTCTTTAATTCCTCTTGGGCTTTGAATTTCTCCCGGTGTCTCTTACTTAAGCCTTGCCCCGTACACAGGCTTAAAACTTTGGGTCCTCTTGTAAAATTTTTTCTCCAGCTCTTTCCACTTTTTTACACTGTCCATTTAAAGATCACCTATTTTTATTATATCCATTACATCTTCTCCAGAAATTCACTCTTTGTTGAAGTGTATTTACCAGGTTCACTTGGTACAGGTCAGTTTTTCTTAGTTCAACCACTTGGTTCAGTCAAATTGAGTACCCACTGTAAAGCATATTAAAAACATTTTTTAAAGTATACTAATGATTAGATATTGTGAACAAAGGTGTACATGGCACCAACTCTCCATCTCTCTACCTGCTGTACTGTTTCCAGAGCAAACTGTGATTGTCTGGCATTCTTTTCCCCAGCAGCTATGAACTAATGACCTTACCTGGGCCAGAAGATGCCTTTGCTGGGCCAGTTGCTTAGGCCTTTGTCTAGGAGAACGTTGGAAAGATAGGACTGGGTCTCAATGCGTCTTTGGAAAGAACAGATACGGCCAGAGAAGATCTCACAGTCTTCCCCCACCTCTACTTCCATTTGGAGGATTCTTGGCCTTTGCACATGACTGTCCCTCTGTCAGAAGCTAGCATTCTCCTTCATTAGTTTATTTCCTTCCCAAGCTCTTATGGGGGAGTTGAATTTTATTAACACTAGTTTAACTATTTCATAATTACTTAGGTAAATAGAGTTTAGTGAGATTTTTAAATCAACTGTCACCTACAAAAATGATCTCAAACTTCTTATACACTTTAAACCAAAGAAAACAAAACAACAAAAAAAACCCGAACCCAACATTTTATTCTAAACGTAGAATGACTTTTCCTTTCTTAATGGGAGGTCATCATAACAATATTTGATGGTAAAATTCTCTTTTATGGATTTCCAGGTGTTATCCTTTTTTCTTATCTCTACACTCTCCAACCTCAACATCCCCTTGCCCAAGATAGAATTACCCAAAAAAGGACTTGGAGAAATCTCCTGGACACTCCACAGTCCAGTGTAACCTTCTACCTCCCATACCTGTGGGTGGTTCTCAAAAGAAAAAGCTATTTAGACTAATTAAACATAAAAAAATCAATGTTTTAGAGAAAAATTTGGAATTCGCTTGTCTAACGAGATAAATCCTTTGGAAGTTGTAAGTTTAAATTTTGAAATTAAGAGGTTATTTAGCATGAATTGTGCAAAGTCAAGTCAATAAATCATATATCTAGGTCAAATGCTATGAAATAAGTAAAATTTAATAGTAGAAACCTGAATGTGATCCTGAATTGATGTTAATCTCTGGTGGGCGACTGTGTCTAAGTTAACACTAAATCAGTTGTTTTGGTCATTTTAGTATTATACAAATTATTACAGCTTGATAAATTATGGTAATTTCCATGAACGGTTAAGAGACTCAAAATGAAAGGAATTACTGTTCGGCGGTCCATTTAACCTTTGTGTAGCTAATAAAATACAAGCTCTCAGAAAGGACAGCGGAAGATGGGTTTTGAAGGCGATATTTAAGCTGAAAAAAACGCTCCTCTTTGGCTTATTATTATATATATGCGTATATATGTATATATATAACTGAAAGAAATGTTTTAACTTCTTTCATAAATGCCTAAATAACTGCCTCTTTTCAAAATTACTATGTGAAAAATAATATACCGCGTTAGACTTATTCAATTTAAATAGTGGTCCAAATGTATTCTAACAGCTGCATGGCTGTGTACTGTTTCCCATAATCCGCCTGTTCCTCTTTCCCATGACCCAAAGTACAATCTGGCCTTTAGTTCAGACCGAAGAACTGTGAACTAATAGGGCTCACCACTGCCCAACTTCATCTTCAAATGAAATGCTTATGGAGTGATTAATTTCATATAAAGAGGGACTTGGTCATACTGTGTGGAAAATATCTAAAAATTATAAAAAATGTCTGTAATGCTTTGCGTAGGTATTTCATATTTTATAACCTATGACCTGAGGGAAAAAAGTTTACGGATTTAGAAACAAAGAAAAGGAAGCCACCACTCATGCTGGGCAAAAATTACTGGACATTAAATCCTTCCTCCAGCTGCACAGAATACATATTCATAGCGATCATGTTTTATTATAGCCACTCTTTACTTCTTGGGATAAGCCGTCTAGGCTAAATATTAGATGTGGGGGTTGTAATATTTATTATCAAATGCATGTCTAAAATTTTCTATGTTATGCTATACCTGCAGCTGTGTAACAAATGCTGCTGCTTCTCTGATCACTCTTACAACTCTATTCCATCCGTCAATTCCTACTAAGTGCCAACTACTAGGTATGTTCCATGCCACACCCGAAGTCTCATGACAGTCTCTCAAGGTCAGTATTAGTTCTCTAGAATCTCAGAGAGATTAAGTGATTTGTCCAAATCACAAAGCCAGCGAGGATCCAAACCCAAGTTTGTCTCATTTCATCCTCTCCCCATAAAAACAAAGTCACAGAATTATATCCCTTGTATGACTAATTAAGGAGAATTTCACAAAATGAAGAAAACAAAAGCTTATAGTCATTCCAAATTAACTTCATCACTCTTAGAATTAGATAAAATAATTTTCTTGTTTTTTCTTCATTGCTGTGACTCATGTAATTGTTTACCAGACTTTGGAAATGAGCACTTTATCATGCTCAGAGCGAGTAAGCATTACTTTCCCTGTTTGTTCTCTCCATTCTAGTTCTGAAAACATGAACTATGCTAGATATTGGAAAGTGAAACATGGGATTTGCCTTTGAAGGACAAAAAGGATGACTGCTGAAGAGATGGGGAAGAAGGGCTTCTACCAATGTGCAAACACCCATTTGAGAAATGATCACGGTGACAGAAAGGACTGTAGCAAAAGTATTGGGTAGAAACTATCAATAATACCCAATAAGCAATTTACTTTGGGTTAAACACGACTAGTATTTCTCACTCTCTTTCTCATCAGTACATGTGTGTGTGCAAGTCTCTCATACCTTTAATGCAACAATGACAAGAAACTCCAAATCTTCTTTGGCTTTATGGTCAACTGAATTGAAAATAACAGCAGATGCCTCCTTTTCCCTAACGCATGACACTGTGATGTAGGGACTATTAAATTGCAGAGAGAAAAATACTCAGCTCTCTTACCGCATTTTTCACTTTCAGCAACTGCTTTTGACATGCACTAATTATCCTTTGGAAAACCATTTCTTATTCATTTTTGTGTTGCTTCAATACCCTATATTCAAGATACTTATATACATATATAAACTGTAAGTTACTGCATTTTAATTTCATGTGGTCTGAAATGATCTCAAACTTCTGGTATAAACTTTTACTTTTCTTATCCGCAGGTTGGTTTGGAAATGCATGTTTTTCTAAAATGTCCTGAATTCAAGCCTTTCAGACCTGCTTTGAGGCACCTGGCTCTAGCCAGTATGTGTGTTCTGCGAGACCACTGCAGTGCCCTTTGGCAGATACGAGCTACTGTTAGCCTCAGCAAGTGTTAGACATGGTCTTAAGAAGGAAGCAGCCCAGGAGACAGAAGCACGGACTGTGAGAATGGTAGAGTCATAAGAGACTTTTGGAATCATTCAATCTCTACTCTCATTTTTCAGGAGAGGAAACCCAGGCCCTATGAGATGAGGTTGCTCAATGTCACCTAGCTAAAAGTTTTTTGTGGGGCCTAAAACTCAGGAATTCCAACTCCAGGCTGATGTCTACATGTCATGAGCACATTCTGTAAATGACCCTAAAATATTATATTAAATTGTTCAGTAACAATACATCAAAATGCTACAAGTATGACAATTGTTTTTGATGAAGTACGTGTACCATAGTTTGAGTTTCAGTTACCATCACTGTTATACTATTATACTATTTGAAATATATAGTTTAAAACTTTGAAGAAGTAACACTTCTTCTTTTAAAAAAATCACTGGAAAACATAGATAAAAGAACCTGATATTTGTTGACACCTTAAAAACAGTCTACATATGTTACAGTAGTACATTTAGCTATTTTATGCATTTGGTTTCTTGCAGAATTTCCAAAATGTTTTATAAGAGAGCAGTACTTTAAGTGGAGTCGGCTGGAGTTTTAAAAGGTATTTTAAGAAACCACAATCTTCTTTTGCCCTCTTGCATTCCCAAAAATTCTGATTGGTTTATATTCACCCTTGCTTAAGTCTTATCAAGATTCAGAGTTCCTGTTAGATTGCATTTTTACTCCATCAAAACCACAGAAGTTTCTTTTCACCCCCTCCAACACTTTGTTTCTCCTTAGTCACAGGAGGTAGCTGTTTCCGTGAAGCAGAACACCTGTGAGGCTGGGTAAGTGTGGGTTAAAATGGTCAGTTGTGGCTTTGTCTCAATCATGTGTCTATGCCAAAAGAGGTTGCTTGTCTCCTAGGAGAACGTTTAAAGTGTTGGGCCCTGCATCATCTCTAAATGATCACACACTTAGTTCAGAAACATGGAAAACGTCACAGCCACCAAGAGTTTACTCCTCTGTCTGGTGCCAGGGAGGAGTGAAGGCACACATTTTTTCTTTATTCTCTATTAACAT
The DNA here is from genome assembly GCA_004026545.1 of Mormoops blainvillei. Classification (NCBI taxonomy): domain Eukaryota; kingdom Metazoa; phylum Chordata; class Mammalia; order Chiroptera; family Mormoopidae; genus Mormoops; species Mormoops blainvillei. Next base: position 51,754 of record PVJD01007603.1, on the reverse strand, counting down.
CCAGCATCGTCTCCTCGCTAAATCCTCTGTGAACCCTGGACATCTCCACTGACACAGGTGATCTTGTAGGTATGATAACTGGTCTGGATTTAGCCACCATTCCTGTCGTTGGTCATTTTTGAGCATGGTGTTATTTTCATGAAGGAAACGCTAAGGAAGTAAGCCTGAAGCCACCTGATGCTTCTTCTTAATAGTATCTTACCTTTTATAGTGCTTCACATATTTCAAAGCGCTTTCATATATATACATATATCACTTATTATCAAAAACTGGGCAAGTGGTGTGGGAGGCAGAATTCTAAGACAGCCTCCAAGATTTCTGCCTACTCCTATATATGGCCTGGAAAAATCCCCTCGCCTCGAGTGTGGGCAGGACCTGGGCATGGGATGAGATAGTCAGCCCTGTAAGTACAGTTAAGACTTCATCTTGGCAGACTCGAGAGAGAAAGAGTCTCCTGCTGGCCTTGAAGAAGCAATAGCTATGCTGTGAAAGGCCTATGGGGTAAGGGAGGCCGTAGAAGCTCAGAGTGATCCCAGCGGACAGTTAGTAAGGAAACAGGAATTCCACTCTACAGCTGCAAGGAAACAGCGGCCAACAATCTGAAAGACCTTGGAAGTGATTCCTCCCAAGTGTGTCCAGATGAGGACATCATCTGGCTGACACCTGATTTCAGTCTCCCGAGGCCCTGAGCAGAAGATCCTGCCCAGGCCTCTGAACTATACAACATGTGCAATAATAAATGGGTGTTGCTTTAAGTCACCAAGTTTGTGGTAAATTGTTATGCAACAATAGGAAACTGATAAAAGCACAGGCATGCGATTATAACCATTTCAACAATGAGGAGGCTGGTTCAGAAAGATAAGCTGATTTGCTGAACTTTATTTTGAAAATTAGCGACGGGACCGAAATTGGTGCCGTAGGCCCTCACATCTTCCACACAGTACCCCACACTACTGCTCAATGAGAGCGAGTATCATTGGCAGATTTGCTTTACTCCGTCTGTAAACAAGATGAATAATTGAAAGCATGATATACTGTTTTCCTCTATACAGCTCATCTCGGAGTAAAGCAATTATTTTATTAATTCTCACATCAGTTCCTTAGTATAATAAAAACATTAATCAAAAACATATTACATGTTAAGTCGACAATATTTTAAAAGAATCTTGAGCCGAATGTCAATCTTCATCACTAAACAAACAACACTCTGAATAGTCGAGATCAGGAAATGTGATAGGTAATTCTACCCACTTTTTGTATTGTTTCTTTGTTGAATTATTTTCAAAAACCACTACAAAATTGTTTATTTTGAGACAAGGCAAATCTAAGCCTTTATGCACCATCATCGTTCCCCAAGCCTGGAAAACAAAAGAGAAAGCAAAAGGAAAAATTAAATGCACATACATTAAGAATTCCTTTGGACCAAAGTAAGAATAAACCCACAGCAATTTACTCACCTGGCCACATGCTTTGCAGATGATCTCACCATTTGTTTGATAGTCTGCAAACTTCTTTCTCAGTGCTTTGTTTTCTGTCACAGTGTAGAGTTCCCTAAAATTATCAAGGACTAAGAAACATTCCTGCAAATTTGCAAATGACCAATATGCAACCCGTGGATACATGTTGTTGAACTTGACACTCATCCTCAGGCAGGTGCCCCTTCCGCACCCTCGTCTCAAGAAGTATATTGCCTTCTGTGGCTTTTTTAAGTCTGTTAATTATTTTAACTTAAGTTGTTCAAAAATTTAAAAACAAATATGAACTTACACACACTGATATGTCTTGGATCAAAATGGTTTTGAGCCTTTACACTTCTCCCTCCCCCCTCCTCAGGAGGGTATATTTGAAAAATAAAAATCTGAAACAGAGGTGTAATTTGGGAACGTTTAAAGAGAAAAAGTTCTAAAAAATAAATTTTATGTGTGCTATTTTGGAAGGACATTTACAATACAACCTGCTTCACCTCTTTTAAAGAAACTTGCATTGTGTTTTCCCGGACTTACTTGAATTCTGGTGTCATATTGACATGGTGCATCTTCTCAATTACATGGATATTGCCCCCGGAGCAAGCCAGCACACTGCAGTTTTTGCAGAGCAAGCTTATTAATGATGGATTCTCCTTATAATGCTTGGCGATACTTCTCTTGATTTTCATTTTCTTTTCCATTATACTTTGCATCTGTAATTCTAGAATCTGCATCAAGAAAAGAATATTCTGTTTTTTTCATTGTTTCGCTGAAGTAGGTATGCTTGAATTCAAAGACCTTAGATAGTTATGGAAATATACTCTTGGTCCATAGTCTAAAAATAAAAGTAATGACACAGTGGCCCACAAATAATTTAGTATAGAAACCTTCATGTAATGATGAAAATATGGAACCCTCAAAAAACAGCCCATTCTATTCTTAGAAAGTTCTCTGGGGAGAAAGTCCCTAGCCATGGTCGACAAAAAAACACCCAAATAAACACCTCTCTCCCTTTATCTACCTCATCAGTTTTAATTGTCTCATAAAAGAAGCCTAAACTTTCTCCCATATGAATCTCTTTAAAGAACTAAACACTGTTATTACGTTACCCAAAGTCTTTTCTTATCTATGATAAGCCTCCCAGTTTCTTTCGTTGTTCCTCATGTTTTAATTCCTAGACCCTTTGTTACCTAAGCAAATCTCCTTAGCAAAATCTCCTCTTTTCATGTTTGTAACAGAAACTACTAGTCTCCCACCCCGTATCCATTCTTTCTAGGAACAGGACTATTGTATAATTTTGTTCTGCGTGGAAATATGCTAACTAAATGACTACATTTCCAAGCCAGTGGTCAACAAGACATGAGAAAATGTTAAGTGATATTTCCAGAAAGGCCCCTTATGTATCAGATAGTTGGCATGTCTACTTTTGCCTTTTTTTGTCTTCTTCCTTCCTCCTCCCTAGAATGAGCATGTGACATCTAAAAGTCTAAAAGCTATCTTTGACCTCGGGAATGGAAACCAAATATTAAAAAGGGCAGAGAAGAGGTGGTGGGGGGGGAGAGAGAGAGAGAGAAAGAGAGAGGGAAAGGGAGGGAGGAGAGGAGGGAAGAGGCCTGGGGTCCTCGTGACATCATGGAGCTATCATATGACTCTAGATTGCCCGTATATTTTATGTGATAGAATAGGACTTTATGCCATGTATTCTAGGTTCTGTGACTAGAGGCAAAACTTAGTTTATCCTAGAAACAATCTAGTTTATGAAAGACACAAAATTTGAAGTAGGGACTGGTCAGTTCTCATACCCATACAACTTCACAGTAGAAAAACCTGGTTCTTAAATAACTTAACTCCATACTGAACCATTTCTAAATGACCAATTAATATTAAATTAATATTTAATTTGTGGAGGAAACTATTGTTTTCTTTAAGACCTACAGAACATTTTCAGTAAAAGTAAATCGTTAGTGCTGATGAACAGAGATGAACGGCCCATCTCCTTGGTTCTTGCCTCTCTGTTTTAGGCCTTGATTCTCGGTAGCCGTATTTAGCACAGAAAGAGAAAAAAAAGACTTTTAAGCAAACTTATAGGCTATAGAATAGTTTAATCAGACAAGTACACAGACTAATTTCCCATGAAAATTATAATAATATAATAAATTAAAGTATTCTGTTCCCTAAAAGTTTAATTAGGTTGTTCTTGCAAGATATTTATTGTTTAGTGAACTGATTAAAAGATGATTTGGCCAAGGATCACAGCATGTAGGCAATTAAGACACATCTATGGGTGCGATGGAGAAAATAAAAATAAAACTAAGGTCGATGTATGGATATGTAACCAGGACACCAGAAACGAAAAGACTGGCTCTAACATAGTAAGGCATATAAACTAATTAGAGGGGCAAAATAATGAAAAGAAATTATAATAAATATACGGCAGGCACAACTATCACCAAGGTCCAAATAAAATGTAATAATGTAGCAAAAGTTGTTAGGTCAATGCCAGGGAAAAAGTTTAAGATCTCCATTTCTAGAAGCTTTCAGTTATGTATAAACCCTGTATAAGACATGGAAAATAGACCTCCTACGTGTCAGCTCTCACCACTTATTTACAGTTACCCATCACTGAGTAAATGAGAAGGGTTCTCAAATCAGAAGAAAGGAGTGCTGTGACCTACTGGCAGGATCTGCTGGGGACTTTGAGCAGAGCAGTGGTTGGCATGTGCCTCACACCGTTGCCACCCGCTCTGAGTTCATCCACATGCAGTAGTTCTATGGGGGCGGATCACTTAGTCAAAAGAGACTTAAAAAGGCAGTCCATTCTGGGGCCCCAAAGGGAATGTATCTTGCTCTAGAGATTATCTGGAAGAAATTGACTCAAACTCCAGAGGTTGTTCTAAAGTTTCCCCAATACAACTAGTCTTCAAATACCAATTTTTGAAAACATCCACTTGATTGCATTCATTTAGGACATTAAATGTAAAGCAGTCACCTTCCAGTGGGATTATTTGGCCACGAGTGTTTGCTGTGACACTACAACATGTTTGGTTTTCCTTACATTGAAAAGGGTTTTAAAATACAAGTTTGTGTAGAAGCCTGGCCAGGAAACCTTAGCGTTGGTTAGAGCCATGCACACCAATTTGAAAGCATCCCTTTCGTGAAACTCTATTTAGGGTAGAGCCGATTCCAATGTTAAGAAACTAACATTCACACCCATATGCAAGGGTGTGAATTTTCTTCTAAATGGATTGTTTGCTATTATAGTACTCACAGTCTTTAATTCAGTGGTATGGGGGATTTCCTGAAATATTGGAGAAATACTTTCTTCCTTCACTGCTTTTCTCTCACCACTCAAATAGCCCTGTGTTAGTGAATTGAGATGCAGCTATATGACATAAGATGCATCTTGTTTTTATTCATATCTAGCCTAGTGTCACTTCCTCTAAGAGGTCTTTCACAACTACTCGGTCTAAAGTACCCCCCTAGTGACTTGTTCCACATCATTCTATTCTAATTCTCTAGCATTTCTAGCGCTTCGCTTCTGTTTAGTTTTTCTCCTCTTCAAATCGCAAATCTCACTGTGTACACACGAGAATATATACTTCGCGGTGCAGGGGTCTATCTTTGTTGTTTGTCTATCTCTTCTCTGCTTCTAGAATGTTCCCTGTTACACAGGAGGCATTTCATAAATGTTTCTGGAATGGAAAACAAATGTGCCTGTACAAGATTGGGCCAAACCAAAATTGCCAGGTTGGGATGAATGGGTGAGTTACACTAATCTTTCTGGATCAAAGGCAGCTTAAGTTTCTATTATCAGAGTTTATTGCTGGTTCCATTGGAACGGCTCTCTGGCAATTTCAGCCCAATATGGACCTTGATTCTTTGTATGTGAATCTGGACTAAGCATAGCTCATCAAATTGGAACATACACTTCTGCACAATTTCTGTCTGGCAATCAGATGCAGTCATTTTAAAGTGAAAACTAAATTCAGAGAGGACCCAAAACAATACCTTACGAGCAAACTCCTCTGGTTTCATATTCTGAACATGGTCTATAGCTTTATACATCATTTTCTCTCGGAAGTCATTAACTGTCTCACGTTCTACAACTCCTGAGCCTCTGTCGGCAACCAGGACGTAGGTGCTCTCATCAGCTCTGGCTCGACCGCGGGCCTGAGAACAGAAAGAAGTGACATAAATATGGAAAGGAAGGGCTCTGCCTTGCCATGAACTCTCCCATTTTTGTCCTGAAATGCTCAGAGCCCCAGCCTTCAAATGCTCTCTTTATTCTCAGTAAAGTTAGTCATTCTCCATTCTTTATAAATTCACTATTTGAAACTCAAAATGCACTTTAATACACAAACAGTGTTCTTGAATGATCTGGTTAGGTCCTTACACAGCCCTCAAAAGACTCAATAACACAATACCAGCCCCTCCAGCCTTTTCATTCCACAGGGCCCTCTCTCATACCCTGTACTGATCATGAGTGATTTGGACAAGGGAAGCACCACTCCTCCACACCAGGTGGGAGGGATGAATGGGGGGGAGGGCGTCTTTGACCTTAACACCAGGGCTGCGGGGTGTGCAGCCCTGTTCCTGGCATCCTACATTGGATTTTGAGCACATTTTCTCATGAAAACATGCTCAACATAGCGATAAACTTCTATAGTTTTCTTTATAAAGTGATATTTAGTTACATTTTGAGTAGCAGAAAAGTGTGTGGCCTGGCCCAGGAACCCATCAACTATAATATTATCCTCATAAAAAATGCATTCTAAGAATTAACAGCTAACAAATCAACTCCTGAAATAAAATCACTTCCTGAGTTGGTGGCTGGCTGGTTATCTTGGTCTTCCATGACTTGCCTTCCATTCAAGAATGCAATTTAGCATATTAAAAAAAAACCCTTTTGTTAATTTTATGGGAAGAATGTTAAGCGCAATTCTTATGCCTACTCAGCAAAAGGTAACAATTATATTGTTAACATAGGGTGAGTAAAAGATAAAGTAAAATTGAATGAAAACTGGGAAATTTTACTATTTTTTTCTCTTTTGCATGTATAGAGGGAATATAAGTTTGTGTAGAAACATACATTCATATATATATCGCACCCATCATCATTTTATTATGAAAAAATCTCAAACATGTAGAAGGTGAAAGAAAAAGGGAGGGAAGCACAGGAGGAGCAGGGCCCCCCGAAGCTTGGCGCGTCACTTCGTCGGACGCTGGAGGGACACCGCACTTTAGACCCCCGGCCCAGCTGGGGGCTCGCTGACGTCGGGGAAGGAGGGGGCCTATTCCGGCTCTGGCAGATGGGGCCAGTGTTATGTTCTTAAAAAGTCTTAGGACGCAGAAATATCAATTAAAGAAGAGTTGTTTTTTAAAAATACAACAGGTATCTGGTTATAATATGAACTAAACAATAATACAAAAGGCAGGAGGGCACAGCTGTTCAAGGCTTCTCTCTTTTTTGTTTCATTGGCGTATAACTGACATACCTTACTTTTTAGGGTTGCAACAGAATGATTTGGTATTTGAATACATTGTAAAATGATTTTCCATAGGAAAACAGCTATATTTTTAAAACTGTGTGCTGGTTTCCTAAAATAAAACAATTAGAATAAGAACACAGGATTTAAGAAATTAATATATTAGAGGTATTTGAATGTACCTGGACCATGGCTATCTCATTAGTGACAAGACCATAACGAATCACCATGTTGCATTCTTTAATATCCAAACCTTCTTCTGCCACTGTGGTAGCGATAAGCAGATTTATTTTTCCTGTGCGAAATTTCCTAATGACTTCTTTTTGTTCATTCTGTAGAAACATTTTAATAAATTAAATTTTGTGATGCTAAACACATTAAAATCGTCTAATGAAGAGAATAAATAAAGAACTGCAACTGGTCAGCGTGAATCAAAGGATTAGATCATACTCGGATTTGATGCCATCTGTTTTTGCCATCGAACAAAGACATGATGCTGAGACAACATTTGATTTCCAATCTGGGATTATCACACAATAACAAAAATATTTCCATCTTCCAGTCTGGAGGTGGGGAGACCATTATGCACACCAAGGAAATAAACTGATGGGCAACTTGGGAGGAAGAAAGGAAGAAATGGGAAACTTAAATGGGCTTTGCTTTTCACCACATTAACTTCAGAATCTTTAATATTCAAAGAATAATATACAGTGACACTCTAAAACTTGTTGAGTTTTGGGTCACCAAGAAATACAGACTACACATTTGGTCACTTTAAAAGTCACTCAAAGCAAGAAACATATGGAATATTCCTGGAAGGATACATGAGAAAACATTGGCTGCCTGAAAGAGGGGGGCTAGAAGACTGGAGGGCAGCGGTGGGCCCTGTGCCTTATTAATTTTGAGAGGTAAATCTATTATCTGCTCTAAGGGGTGACATAAGTAAAAATGAAGGGTTATGAAAAACATAATTAAAACAACTGTATTTAAATGCATAAAATCTAAATTCTGAAAGTCAATATAAATAAAGAAATGAAATATGCTCTCTGACTGACCCTTGCATCGGAGGAACGCGCAAGCATCAGCCCAGCCCCATGCAAACGGTGTAGTTTGAGCTTCATAACCGCTCTCATCAAAGCAGTTGGTCCAGTCGGCCTGGGGTGCACGTTCGCACTATCTTTTGCCCCCATATCTTAAACAAAAATGAACCTGTTGGATGGACAGTGTGTTCTCTCCTCCCCTTCCTTTCTCAGAGGCAGCATGTGCCTTTCTTTGACTGCTAACTGCTACAGAACCCTGCAGGAATCTCCCTCTCCAATCTTCTCTGATAATTTCTTCCTCTTGCACTCACGTGTGCTGCTAAAAATTTACATGCCCTTGGATTTTAGCAGAAGATGTCCGTTCCTTAATTCAAAGGAGTAACTTTAATAATAAGAGTTTCAGACACATCAAGGGTTGGGCAACTCCTCTCCCAGTAAGTCCCATTCAGTTTACAAGGTGAGGATGCGGGGAGGAAGGAAGGGGCTGTGTTTTCTATTGACATGCAGCCCCCAAGTCTGAAATGAGTAACTAGCTGAAGCAGCTTGATGTACTTTCTATCTGTACCTCACCTTTTTCCAAAGAGGAACTGAGGTCACGCAATCAAGGTCATAACACTAAAATTAATATAATAGAAACTTAAATGCAGGGCCAAAAGTGAAAGAATATGGATGTATTACTTGTAAGGATTAACACAGAGGCCGTGAGACTACAGTTTTTCCTGTGAGCTTCCTAGAATGTAGGGCAAAAAGAGAAACATTAAATAAGTAAACTAGCTTTCCATGAAGAAGGAGGCAAACTCCTTACCCATGAAAAACAACGCTTGCTCTGGCATAAATTTGAGAGGCAACTTTAACAGGAGTACATGTACAGAGTATATGGAGAGTTAGAGTGGACGATTTCAAGAACTATTTCTTTTCAGCAGACGCTACAGTAAATTTAATGTGCTCCACTGTGGTGATGGCTAAACGGTGATGGCTACATCAGAATTAAAGTATACTGTTGCCCATCAAGACCGAGCATCAATATAACTTCAGAAGAACATTTTACTCTAACAAGCCACATGCTTGCAATGTCTACAAGTGCTTTTTTTCTCTCTCAAGTGTTTTTTTACTGTGCCCACGATAAGTGGTATAATAAATGAAAACAAAAAAAAACAAAAAAATCTTAAAGAGGAAAAGAAAATCTCTCAGGATCCCAAATCTTTAACATATTATGTCTAATTTTTCCAAGTCTCTTATAGATCTCATCCTAAAAAAAACCTGTTTTATACAATTCTAATTATAATGCACATATTTCTTAGGAGATTGGAGTTTTCCACTTGATAATTATATTGTAACCATCTTTGTATTTTGTTACTAAGTTTAAATGTCAATGATTTTTGCAAAGGAAACTCTCTTTAGAAAGTTCCTTCAAGTATGTGGAAAAAAAGACTCCTAGGAAAACACTTAGCCTTTCAAATACCACAGATTAGACTGCTATTAAACTCACATATTACTTCAAGAACGAGTGCTTCATTCCTTGAAATTATTTTGTGGTGTGGTGAGAGAATTGATGAAAAAAAGACTACAGTTAATTTGTGAATGGTAGTAACAGCATGAGAATAGCAATCCAAGAAGATGTTTGTACCTGTGTCATGGGCTTGAACTCACTGCTGTGTCCAGCTCCAATCAGATGGTGCACTGTGACTCCCACTTCTGCAAACTTTTCATTTTCTTTAATCCACTGGGAAAGGGCATATGCACTCTGCCGTGTTTTCGTGAAAATTATTCCTCTTGCTTCCACGGTCTTTGTATATTGCTCCATTATCGTATTTCTTAATTTGGTCAGCTTTTCATTTTCATATTCTGGGTTTTCAGCCAGTTTTTTCAACATATGTTTGTTATCTTTAAAAAATAATTAGTTTAAATTAGTAAAATATATGAATAATTACAGTGGAAGATTTTACATAATGATACACTGAGATATAGTTCAACTATAGTTCATCTTTAATCTATACCTAATAATCAGACTATTTAATAAATTTATTTCAGTCACCTTGACTAAAATCCAGACGATCGAATGATCGATTGTGATCATACAATTCATGGCTACTGTGGTCATACCAGTTAGATACGAGTGGGATTTCTCCTTTCAAAATGAAACGTTATTTTAAGAGGGCCTTTTGGAGAGCTCTCATTAAAGCAGCAGTTCACACCGAAGAGGTAAATGCAGGAGACCACGCAATAACTGACACATTAATTCTTACCCATAAATAAATTCATGAGAAATTCATCTGTCCCATCCAGTTTCAAAGGCTTCTTTTCATCCTTCTCATCTTCATCACTATCAGCACCATCAGCACCACTCTTATCGCTGTCATCTAGGACTGCAAACTTCTTTTCTTTTTCATCATTATAGAAAGTTTCAAGGTGATTATATGCATCAATCATTCGGATTGTGTCATTAATTTGCAGGGCCTCATTGTACTTCCGCAAATGTTCTGCACAAAGGCGGTCTTTGCGATTTCCTTCTTTTGCAGCTATGAAAGAATATATTATGTAACACGATACAATGATCCAAACACACACCCTTAATACTGTGCTGTGGACATAAATATGTTTGTAATATAGACTCTAGCTAGAATAGGTTTCATCTTGTTTCTGAAGCGAGCACGCAAGACTCAAAATGTGCCATGAGCTCTAAAAGGGGGCAAGTTTTTTAACTCCTACACTTATTGTTTGAGTTCTGCAGCAGCAAAAACACACACCTGATCCATGCTGAGTCAGAGGAATGCATGAAAAACATGTTACTTGAGCTTGCAATTGGAGACAGAGCTGTTAATATTTATTTTAATATTTTAAATACGTAATAAATGAAGACTCTGGACATAAAGAGAAAGTGAATGAATTGGTGCTTCTTTCCTTAGATAAGAAATTAGAATATGCTTATCCGTGTCCTACTTAGAAAAAAAGAAATTCCATTTGCTTTCAGTTTGCTTGGGAATATATGATACAGTTATCTGAAATCTTGGCATAAACATGGGATAAACTGTTAGGTAAAAACCCCAATTACCTTTTTTTTCCATTTTAATGGCCCATTGTTCATAGGGTTGGGTTCCAAAATCTGGCATTGGACTCATTTGGCAAAAAGTTTGAATCTTTGTCATTATTTCCAGAAGTTTGTCTTTAAATGGATCCTAAAAATAAGTTATACACTTATTCTTATGTGTTTATATTGTTAAAGGAATAGCATTATCTTTATGCAAATGATTTCTATGTAACAATAAATTTGATTCAGAATCTTTGTCTAAGCAAAGTAACAAGTTAATCTCTGATCACCTGTTTGTACATTTATTGTTTTTATCATTTTTTTTTCTTTTAAAAATCTCTAGCCTCAAGACACATCCCCACCAACACTGTGTACCACTTCTGGAATTTCAAATTTAAAAATTTCACAAAAGAAAAATTAATGAATGATAACCATGGATGCTAATACTAATTTTAAAAAACATATTAGAGTACTGCCACAGTTATTTAGAAAGCCTGCAGCCTATTTTGAGAAACATTGCTCTTTGAAGAACTGGTTTCAGCATCACACCAAAATTAAAAGTTAAGAGAGTTTTTTAAAAAGCTATATACAAAAAGTGCATACTATATGATTTCATTCATATAAAGTTCAAAATCAGTCAAAATCCATCTTTGCAGTAACTGGTCAGGTTAACAGTTATCCTTGGGGTGTAGTGACTGGAAAGAGGGAGGAGGAGCTTCTGGGAAGGAGGAGCTGGAAACACTCTCTTGGTCTGTATTTTGGCTACATGTGTGTGTGTGTTGTTTACAAAAACTCAGCAATCTGTATTCTACACTTTAAATTTGCACTTTTCTGTGTGTTTCAATAAAAAAAGTATACTAAAATTTAAATTAAAGAGTAAGATCGCAGATTAAAAAAATATATATATATCCTAAGCCACATCCAGCAATTTAATCCCAGCCTACATCCCTGCAAAAAAGAAAAGAAATTTAAAAATCCTAGGAAGGTTGTTTTTTATCAATGATTCTAAGTAAAAATACACATTTAAATTTATCAAGTAAAACTGAGTAAGTGACAAAAAGTGAAGGTAAAGAGAGTATACAACCACAGGTGCTAGCTCAGCTGGAGTAGATACGTGCTCTTCCAGAATGAAAAAAAAAGAAAAATCAGAACTGATGGTCACTAACATTGGTTTAGTGCCTACTACATTTTAAACACAATATTATTTATTATGTATATTTCATATCATTTAATCCTAACACCATATGAGGTATATTTTCAGTGATTACACTTATTATCAAGCACATATAGCTAAAATTTACCAATGCTTTATAAATTTTACAAAAGAAAGTATTGACATATGTACTGGTCATGAATTCCAAACTAAATATCTGTTGGTGTTTATTAATAGTGAAAATAGTCATCTAGAAAGCACCATTAAAATAGGTATTTCACTTCTTTACCATGTCAATGTTTTCCTAAGAAATATGCAAATTAGGGAGGATTTCCATTATCTTTGCCAACTATAATCTGGTAGCTACAAAATTGGCACTGTGGAATATTAGAAAACCAATCCTGGAATTCATCAAGAAAGAAAAAAAAAGAAAGAAAGAAAGAAAGAAACAAAGAAACAAAGAAAGAAAGAAAGGAAGGAAGGAAGGAAGGAAGAAAGGGAAAGAGAAAGAAAAAAGGAAGGAAGAAAGGAAAGAAGGAAGGAAGGAAGGAAGGAAAGAAAGAAAGGGAGAAAGAAAAGAAAGAGGATAAAACAAACTATAGTATAATCCCTGTATTTTAGCTACGTAACCTTCCCCACCCTCATCCCCACCATGGTTCACATGTAGTCATTTACTGAGCTATTCTTCATATAAACTAGAACACTAAAGGAAGGATGGAAAAGAGAATTCACAGCAGTGTTTTATGGCCTAACATCAAAAAAAAAAAAAGAACAAAACTATAATGTTTTCCAAAAAACTTAAAATAATATTATTCAGATGTCCAATACAAAACAATCTTTGCATCTTTCAATTGAGTATGGCATCAGCAATCAAATCAATATAGCATTTTAAGCACATACTTCTCTGGTGTCATCTGCAATTACAAACTTTTTGCATGGCTCCTTTATTTGGTGTTTAAGTTGACAGATGTTTTCTTTCACAGTTTTAATAGTAGACGCATCAAGATTGGCACATATCTGGAAAAGAGACATTTTTTAATATTTAACTAATTAGTTTTCCCTTTCATTGGTTTAATGTAGTTTTTTTCTTGTAAGAAATAGGTAGCATTACTTGCTAAATATAGCATTATAGTATTGCTTTATTGTGGATCTGAGTAACCAATAACCAAAAACCAATTTGTCCTGATAGAGTAAAAAGGAGCTTCTAAATCAAGTTGGTGAATAATTCCAGAAAAGAGTATTGATATTCCTTACTTACATTCTGTTTTCTAGCTGGAAAAATGGACATAGAAAGGGTATAGCAACTTGCAGGAATCAGCAGAGAATGTTTATGAGAAAACTGTATTATATGAGGCATTTCAAAGGTCATTTTGTCATCCATGGGTCATATTACTACTCTCTTCTACACACAAAGACAGTGTGAAGCTAGAAGCAGCTGAAACCCATGTGTCTGGATCTTGATTAGAATATGTCCCTAATCCCAGTAACAAATTAGATCTCAGAGCTGGTAATTGTACCTCTGTCTACTCTACATGATTTTCCTGAATTAAATTGAAAATTAGGGACTTAAAATACAAATGCAATTGCCTTGATGCCAACACACTTCTTGGTTTACTCTGAATTCATTTAACACTTGAGTCAACAACAGTACGTTATGTGTTGTTATCATTTGGGGGCAGCTGATGAGTAATATATTTTTAATTACAGATCCGCATATCCCATTTTCCCATTTAATTTGAATTACCCAGAATCTGAGAATCACAAAGAAAAAAAAGACAGTAGAAAATATGCAATTTTGAAATTCATTGAGTAAGTATGAAAATTAGAAACGTTCATGGTTTTATGCATATTTCAATATCAAATAGATCATCAAGTTTTATAATAGGAGTAGATATTTAAAAGAAGGTATTAAATTTGCCACCACTTTTCAATCATTATATCAGCTTTCTATAATTTTTGTGATGTGTTTTGTCATAGTTGTTTATTTAGACATATTACTGTTCTGTAGAAAATTTAATATACTTACTCTAAAGCAAACAGGTTTCACTTAACTGATGATCCTGCAATACCTTCTTTCATGCACTCATTGGCACTTGAACCTAACCTTACTTAAAAGAACCCAAGAAGTATTGGCATTTTTTTTTTTTTAGCTTTGGTTTCCTTTTTTATACACAAAATTAATGACTTACTTGTAAAATATGTTCTTCAGCTTTGGCTTGCTTGGTGGCCCCTCCAACACCTGGTGAAGCCGTTAGTCCCAGTATCTGAGGTAGGGGAATCACTGGTTTGTTTTCTTTCTCAAGTCTCCTGTTTTTCAACTTCTGTTTCAAATAACGCCTCATGATATTATTATAGACTGCTTCTTTTCTGGTGTGATGACATTCATCAATGATGATGAGGGAAAAATCTTAAAAAGAAAATTCACATGGTTCATTTGTACATACCAGCAAGGTACAGTTTAAAAAAAAAAAAGGGAACCTTTAAGCTAGTAAACTGAGCTGCCATAGGTATGTCTCTTCTTGGGCAGAACGCTGACATCGACCTTTTTCACTTTTTAAGACTATTCTAATCACTTGTACATTCAAAAGTTTATGTATATTAATCATGAAAATCTCCCTGTTGATATTATGCCTATTTTATTAGATGAGCTTTAGAAAGTTTATAGGCTGAAAGAGTATTATGGGATAGAATTCAAATTTAGGATTATTATACAAAATTCTCAGGATTACATTTTTTTCTTAATATAAGGTTTAACTTTAAGAGTTAAATTATATATTTATTATATCAAATAAAAACTGCACTATTTAAAGAGGGAAATTTTGCCATGTTTTAACATTGCACTTAATTACTATAATTATTAGTACTTATTTCTATTCCTCTCTCCTACCTTCTCTTCCAATTCCTCAGAAATAGAAAAGATTGTATATTTGTTCTATAAATAAGAAGGCTAATCTAACAGGATACATAGCATATAAAAAGAACTTGTCAGGACCTAGAATTAAGAAGTAAATGGAAAGTCCAGTGATTGTTTGATATAATAATAATACTTTTATGCAGAACAGTGATCTAATTAAAACTTTTCAAATTTTTTGCTTGTTTCCCTAAGGAAGTAAAAGGGTTTTAATGAAAACATAAACAATGAAAGATAATATATACCAAAGTTAATCTTTTTTTAATCAGTATATTTTAAATTATTTAACTAACACCATGTCCTGGCTGGTGTGGCTCAGTGGATTGAGTGTCAGCCTGTGAACCAAAGTGTTGCTGGTTCGATTCCCAGCCAGGGCACATGCCTGGGCTGCAGGCCAGGCCCCTGGTAGGGGGCACATAAGAGGCAACCACACCATGATGTTTCTCTCCCTCTCTTGCTCCCTCCCTTCCTCTCTCTCTAAAAATAAATAAAATCCTTAAAAATAAATAAATAAAATTATTTAACTAATACAGCTATTAGTATTAATATTAATATTAATTCTTCGCTTTCAAAAATATACACCTCAACAAACCTGACAACTGGACACCATCATCTTCTCCTTCTTCTGAATTTAAAAGGGAGTTTTCCAGGATTTGAGCTGTACTGATAATAACATCATGGGATTTGACAACTTCTGGAAATGATATTTTTAATTGGGTATCACCACTTAATCCAGTAACGGAATACCATTTCTTCAAAAATGGCCGAAACTCTCTGCCAAAGAGCTGTTCAACTAATGGTACCTTTAAAAATACCAAAAGAAAAGAAATAGAAAGAAAGAGAGCATCGTCAAAGCAAAAGAAGTATTGATCAAAGGCCTACTACGTATCAAGCATTAACAAAGGTTTTACACTATCAATTAATTAGGCATAACAACCTACTTATCATTCCATTCATTCATCTACCAATAAGCACTTATCAAATGCTTATTAGGTGTAGACATTGTGCCTACCTGCGACACAATGATGTTGAAGATGTGCTTGACAGCTTTCACGAACTCAGTCTAGCAGAACACACAAACCAAGACTAACAAAATGAAACAAATTAATATAGTGCCATGTAATAATTCTCCCATGGAAACATATTCAAGTGATAGCAAAGGGGAAGAAGCAACTGACTGCTCAAAAGAAGGGTTTAGGAGGGATTTTAATCTCCTAAACTATGGGTCAGTGAAGAAATAAATAGAAATTAAGAAATAAATTTTGAATTGGTAGAGAACGGCTAAGCTAAAAAGGGCTGTGAGCACCGAGCAGAGTATTTTAAATTTCGTATAACAGTTCACTGGCCCCCAGTGAGTTTGAGTTACATTTAGGGTTGATTTATTACTGTTGTTTGTTTTGGGACCAGGCCAGAGGCAACATGCCTAAAGTATTGGAAGGAGCAGGAAGCGAAAAGTGAGAAGGGAAGGCATTGCCCGGGAGGGTGGATGTGAAGTGAGGAATGCACTGCGGGAATAGCTCTGGTGGCTGAGAAACAACGAAACAAATAGATTTGGCAAAATAGGTGAAAAGCTTTCAGAGACAACTGGCATTGTCCAGTGAGCGTATGCTGGCCTTGAGGTGACCGGACACGATTGATGATTTACAGTATCTTCTCATTCACTAACAGGCCAAAATGCAAATCTTCTGAAGACCCTGACCTGCAAAACTATGAACATGGTGGTGGAACCCAGTGATACATGGATAACGGGAGGGCCAGGGTCAGGATAAAGAAGGCACCCTGGCCTGGCTAGCAGGGGCTCGTCTTTGCAAGCAAGCAGATAAAAGGTGCCAACCTTACGCCCAGTCCTCTCTCTGAGGGGTGCCTGTGTCCTTACAATAAAGTAAGCTAAAGAAAAGAAAATGTTATTAAGAAAATCATAAGAAAGAGAAACACATTTACTGTATTTATTGAAAAAAAATCTGTGTGTAAGTGGACCCACGCACATCAATCTCATGTTGTTCAGGGGTCAGCTGTATTTTTTTCATTCCACTTATACAAGGCAGAGACAATAACCTAAACAGGAAGTATTCCGAAGAAGAGAAGGGAAATTAAATTTAGTGGAAAAAGAGTGTGAGCCAGAGGAAAGAAAGCTCTGCAAACAACTACTGCAGCTACTTGCTTATTGCGTGACCTTGGGCAAGTTACTTAATCATCTCAATTTCCACATTAATAAAGTGAGATTAATGTTAATCTGTGGTGAGGTCATTGTGAAAAATTAAGTAAAATGGAGGCTGACATATTGCTGGCACTCAGAAAACTTCCCTGATATTTCCCCCGTCCTTTTATTCTAACAGTGTGGTGTAAAGAGACCAGTTGACTTCAGAAGAAAAGGATTCAAGTCTCAGTTCTGCTGACTACCGGCCGGATGATCCCTGACAGGCTAATTAAAGCCTTGGGGCCTCAGTTTCCTGATGGGTGAAAAGGGGATAATTATGGTTATTTCAAAGAATGGCTGTGTGGTTTTAAAGAGATAAGGTAAAGTACAATATGGTGTTATTATATTATTAATACACGTTTTTTATTTCTTACGCTTTAGATTTCTTGGGGACAGCATATGCATTTCATTTGCCTTTAAATACCCTAATGCTACTGAGCAATTTAAGAATCTTTATACCGTGAAGTGACATAGAGACCTGAAGTCCTGCCCATAAAGAGTGAGTCAAAGAAGCAGCATCTTCTTATCTCCAGAACAAAAAGAAGCTGTCACAAGAGGTAGCAGGTGTCAAAAATCCTGATATTCACGCTGGGTGGCACTGACATCCTATTGAAGGACACAGAGAAAGCCAGATGCGAGTCTGACATGGCTAATTGGGAGGTGTGTGGTCCTCTTGGAGCCTTTTCCTGAGATGTGACAGAGTGCCTGCCAAGACCAATCAACCCCAACTGCTACCCACTTCTGCTGAATCATATGGGGCTGCGTCATAGCATCTGAAGGAACCTGGGATTTATCTCTCATGATGTTGAAGCCCTAGATAGGAAATAGAAAGTCTGGAAACACAGGTGGTGTTTTCATTTCTCCCTGCATTTGAAGGCAATAACTCTGGAAAGTATGGAAAGAGGGAGATGAAAGTCAATGGTATTAGGGAAGAGGATTTTTCCTTTCTAGATCAAGGGTTATAGTAACTTGTTCTTGGGCCAAACACAGGATGCAGGTCAGGTTACTTCCTGGGCCAGAGATTTCTGACTCAGTCAAAAAGAATTAAGGCTGGAATTACTTTAAAATTCAAAGAAATGGGATAATAAAGTAAAAAAACAACTATGACATAGACAGAAGAACCAGTGGAGGAATTTCTAGTAATTCTTAGAGAAAAACAGTAAGGAAGCAGATCAGGCATTAAATTCATGTCCTTAAATATCGACACAACAATGCAATTAATATGAAGAATTAATGAGGATAATTTAACATTTAAACATGGCTGAACATTTTAATTCATAAGAATCACCTAGACCCAGTGAGGGGAAAGACTAGTGACCAAACTTAGCACTGAGAGTATAAGACATTATTACGAAAAGGAAGGTGCATTAGAAGCATACAAAAACACAAGACCTGAAATCACCAATCAGCATAACAATATGAAGAAATAAACTTAAGTAATTGTATTTAGGCTTAAAAATTAACTGCACGAACATAACTTAAGAGGCCTAGTTTAACAGGTTTTTCAAATGAACTTAAGCTTTTAGGTTATAGCAAGCAGCAGATAAGTCTGTGGGTGACAAGTCAAACCCAGCCATGGGCTGTGTTGCATCTCATCTCTCCTAAACTCTGTGAGGCTATATCTATAGTATTTTGTTCAACACTGTTTTTTAAGAGGGTCTGAGATAAATGCCTGGAAAAGTATGAGCACTCAGGATGATGGACAGTCTGGAAACCATGTTATATGAAGAACAGTGAGAGGAACTGGGGGTATACGTATCCCAGGAACCAGAAAGAAAAATAACTTAGCGGTTGCCTGATGCTCTCTGCCTTCTCTATGTGGAGGGCTGTAATAAGAGATTTACAACTTGACTTACTCTTTATCATCACAGAGAAAAGAACTCTAACCAATGAGAGTGGCTTCCAGAGAAACAGATTTTGATGAATACATGTAAAGTTTTCTAGCAGTGTCAGCTGTTCAAAGAATAGATCGAGCTGTCTTGTTAGAAGGGAGACATCCTTGATATGAGAAGTTACTCAGCAGACGTGAGAGAACCACTTGGCAATGGGTGGAAGCTGGATCTTAAAGATGTCTTTCAGCTCTAATAGTCTATGAGACTGACCTCATAAGGGAAGTAAAGGAAGCAGATGAATCAAAACTAACTCCGAGGTTTTGAGGCTATAATGTTTGGAGGAAGTGGCATAACAGAGAGACAAATAAAGAGAAGAGCTATTTGAGCAGGTAGATGAGACTTAACATTAAGTGAATGGCAGAAGTTCAAATGGTATTAAGAATGGTACTGGATCCAGTTAACTTTGCTTCATTTTATTTTCTGGACCTGACACTTATGACCCTGCTCATTGGTTAAAGAATACAAAATTTCAGTTCATTAATTATGAAAGTGAGAAGGAAGGAGTGAAAGAAAGAATGAATATTCACTGAGTTATTCCCAGGCTTTAGCTAGATTATCTCATTTAAACTTCTGAACAACTATACAGGGTAGTATTATTTTATTCCTTTTACAGGTGAGAAAACTAAAGTGAGGAAAGTTAGTAATTTCTCCAGGGTCAAACACCTAAATTTATTATAGTCCGAAAGATATTCTTAATAAAAGGAATATATGAAAAGCTATATAAAAAATTTAATGTATCACCATTACCACAAAAGAAATAAAATTGTTCTAATAAAGTGCATGCAAGTATAAAGGAGAGGTCTTTAGGCTTAGCATATATACATATATACATATAATGCATTTGTAACTATATGATGGAAATCATTCAGATCATGAATTCTGAGTATGCTTCTTCAGTACTGAAAAACAGGCTGCACCCTGGCTGGGTGGCTCAGTTGGTTGAAGCGTCATCCTATAACCAAAGGTTGCAGGTTTGATCCCCAGTCAGGGCACATACCTAGGCTGATCCCTGCTTGGGGCACGTGCAGGAGGCAACTAACTGATGTTTCTTTCTCACATCGATGTTTGTCTCTCTCCCTCTCTCTCCCTTCCTCTCTCTTTAAAAAATCAATAAACATATCCTCAGGTGAGGATTAAAAGAAAAGCAGGTTGCAACTAAAAACTTTTATCATAATAGAACTACAAAAGATACAGGAAAGTTGCATAGTATATTGCTACATTTTCTGTAAAGAAATAACTAAGAATCTAATTACCATAACTAATGAGGAAAAAAGACTTTCTGCTCATGGGAAAGTATACTCAATTTTACTCCATAAAATGCTAATGATTAATATCCACTATTTATAAATGTATAAATTAATAAACTCTCATTTATCTGAATAAAGCTCAAATAACTATAGACTTTGTTTAAAATGAAGGAGACTTATACCTGTTTATGAAGATGGCTTTCAAATGCCCGAAGATATGAATTATTAAAGAACACCTCAGTTACATTTAATGATATATTTTATATATATAAAGTCTTTGAAAACTATCTATTTAACTTCATATAAATCAGCCAAATATTAATATAATTTTCTCTTTCTCTTAAAACAAATTATATATATTCTGGATAAAGTGTACTTGTCACCTTTGACTAAGAGCCAATGGTTAAAGAGACTCTAGAGGGCATTATTTGATCCTAGATTCTAGTGATATTTTGAGGTCATTTATGTTCACGTGCAATGATAACTTAAATTAGTACCAGTAAACCTTAAAGAATATGCGGGAGAATCTACTCTTTATAAATAAGGTAGTTATTTGATTTAATTTGGTTTTATAGGAAAAATCCATTTAAAGGCTAATAACTAAGATATTACATATAACTTGAAAAGCAAGTATTTAAGATAAAATAAATTCCTTTGATATTTTTCACAATTAAATCAAATATGCATGATCTATTGTTACAAATGTCACTATACAAGTGCTTCAAAATAATAAACTGAAAACAGACAATGCTATATTATGTGCCATTTGAATACCTTATTGACAAGGACTATAACTTTTCCTGGTTCGGATGCTTTTTTCTTCTTGTCCAAGTGATCCTTGGCGACGTAAACAGCCACTCTGGTTTTCCCGCTCCCTGTCGGGAGGCATATTATGATGTTCTTTCCCTCCAAGGCTGGTTGGGCAACTTCCATTTGGTAAGGCCTGAGATGCAGTTCTGGCTCAGGGGATGCTCTTGCTGCCTCTTTCTCTTCATCTGGAGGAAGTTAAAAGGAAGAAAAATAAGGGAAAAAAATAATGAAGGGATGAGCAATAAAATGACCAAGGCTTCTTAAAACCCGCATCCAGAACATAGGCTGCTGTGTTTAAATCACTTTTCGTGTATGGTCCAAACCAATTCATTTCCTATTTTTTGCACCAAATGGGTATCTGCCTAGTTTGTATTTGCAGAATAAAACCCAGGCACTCTGTCGTGGAAGAAGCCTGGGGGGTGAACAACATGTCAGCGCCTTTTCACAGAATGGGCAAAGCCAAGGGGGAAGGACCAAGAGGTGCAAGGCTGGCAGCTGTAATTCTTAATGCATCAGACTTCCCATTTCTTTGCTGGGCCATTATGCCCTACATGTTCCTTTTAGCCCTTTCCCTACAAATCAAGAGTAACTGGGTAAGTGGGACCCATCACTCCTCCTTGTTCTGTTTTCCCCTCTGCTTTTTATCGTGAAAAAAGATTTTATAGCTGATACTACTCTCCTTCATTTGAAAAATTTCATCTAACAACAAAACACCAAAAGCACGCACACTGATCCATCCATCCATTTATCTATCTATCTCAAATACCTAAAAATGGCAAAAAAAGAAACCCAAACAAACAAACCACTTTTGGTATTTGAACCAACCAGATTAACCAGAAGCAATATTTATGGAGAAAGGGAAAAAATCCTCCCATACCAGCCTTTAATTTGTAGGTTTTCATTGAATAGCAATGAAAATCGTTAAACTGAATTGTGACTAATTTTGCCCTTTAGTTTTAAATTGTAATCTTTATGACTTCCTTATATGTATGTCTCCACATATTCACATTTTCCTGAAACTCAAGGCACAATTAAAAATATTCCAATTAACATAGATTTCTAAATTTAATATACTGATTAAGTACTAACATACACTAATTTTTTAAACATTTGGATAAAATCATTATAGTACATCTCAGTTTAAATATCTTTTGTTTAGAAGTGACCATATTTACCTATATTAGCCAGGGGGAAAAAAGATATAAAAATGTATAACTTATCATGTGGAATGCAGTAAAATAAATATTATATCAATTTAAAAGCCTAACGTATGCTTTATGTAATCATAAGAAAAAATGAAATGACAGCACTTATCAGTATTTCATTACACATGAAGTAAGTGTCCTTTCTCTTATCAATGACTGCAATAAAACTAAGCTAACATAATCCCATTAACTTCAAAAAAGTTGCTGATGGTTCCATTTCAGCGAAGGGATGATTCTACTTAACTGCATTTTAACTTGTTGTGATAGTACCATCTGAATAGGTAGGAAAATTCACACCAAATACCACTTAGGAAGAGTCATCTAGTAACCTGGCAGGAAATTTGCCTTCTGTATGGCTGAGTAAACACAGATGCAATACATTTAACTTATCATTGGATCAGCTGCCGATTCATTTAATACAGTTTTCAGAAAAAAACTCATTCGAGATCACCAACATTTAAAAATATACATTTACAAGTTTTCTTTCTGTGCTGGTTTTGAACTCTCCATCAATTATAGTAATTCATCTTCTATTATATTTATGGAAGGTTCAAATTTATTTAGGAATATCATTACTTCTCTTAAGTGGCTGTTATAGATTATCAAAATTTTAATATTCTGCCTATATTACAAGTACTTATCACATGACTTTTCTAAAAGAGCCACAATATTTGTAGAGGAAGATGTATTTTAAATTGTGTTTAACGACAACATCCAGAAGTTTACTTTGATAAATTACTCTGTGATATAGGAAGTTTGTTAAAAGACACTAGCAAATTCTCTTCATTTAATTTAACTCTAGGGACATTTTTGCATAGATCTAAAAAATAATAATAAAATTCTGCTTTCCTCATGATAGCTGCATGTACTTTTAAAAAACATTGTTTTCCCCTTCTGTTTTCATGTTTTTCAAGAGAAACTTAGATCAATTTCCAAAGTATCTTTCCCAGGAATCTAAAACTAAGTCAAATGAGTAGAACATCAATATCACTTACACACATTAATAATGTACTAATAAATTTAAGAAGACTTAGGCTGCTGAAAGGGCTATCATGTACAAATTTAAGTCTGGAATCAAAGTCATGACATTTCACTGTCACTTAACCAGCCACGTACTATAGATTCATTCTGCAGTAACTACTTACAGGGTGCCTGTTATATCTGTGTGTTCTCAAGAACACAGTCCTTATCCTCAAGGACTTCAGAGTCGAGGGCACTACACTACTGCCATTAAAAATATCTGGCTACTAGAATGATAGTTCAATAATCTTCTACATTTCTGAGTCCAATCCAAGAAACTTGATGGGTGTCCCCAAGTTTAGAAGAGAAGCACAGAGTGAATATGAAAAAAATTAGAGTTGGATTCATGTCAGAATAGCATCCAAAGAAAAGGAGCTGGGCGAGCACTGAATATTCAGGCTGATCCTGGCCTTACCACATCCTCTGACACGGGAATGGAAGAATCCATCCCCACAAGCAATGAAAAGAGAATTTTCTCTTTTCTGTCACCAGAAGGAGAGAACTGGACTGGTGTCAATGAGCCAGCAGCCAATTTCCTTTATAAAAAAAAAAATGTTTGGGTTGTGTTTGTTTATTGTTTGTTTCTTTTTGGCTGTCTTTGAAAAGCAAAATCAATTAAATGCAATAATGAAAATGGTGTTTTAAATATGTGCGAGATTTGAATAACTGTGCACCCTTCCTCCACAACAAATATTGATTAAAGGTCCTAGAATTATATTATACCATATAAATGGTCAGAAAAATGAAATCAAATGGGGCTTAAATAATAACATTCTATTGGAACTACACCATGTGGCAAATTTCATTCTCACATTGATTTTGACAGCTGAGTTATTCTTGGAGAGAAAAGGTCTGTCACTGCATGTGTTTGAAATTGAAAAAGTACTCTTTTACCTATAGTATGTAACCACAAAAAATACACCATTCCAGCTGGACAAGTATTAATAGGCAGTACCTTGAAATAGTAAGGAAACACTTGCTACATATCAGGCCAATGTGTATTCCAAAAAATTTTGCTACTTGGTGTTAAGCAGTATATCTCTCTGAATATGAGAAACAGAAAACAAAAATGCTTTCCAGAGTATAATTAGGATATATAAACTCTGAAAGCATCACTAATTATCTTTTACTATGGCATAGTACTTCACAAAGGATCATAATGTTATGGTATCAGGTCATGTCCCTGATCCTTATGGTCCTTTATGTAACAGCCTCTGCCGGTGGACAAAGGACATGCGGAATAACATCCCTTTGATGTCAATCTCAAAGATTAAAATATAATCCCAAACACTGTAATGCTTTTCAGTGATTCAATATGTGTTTACCAATTAGTAATTCATCTAAACCTTTAAAAAAATCCCTATTTCATCCTGTATCATGTACCTAATGGAAAAGAATTTCATAATTTTATAATTTCAGAATTCTACTGCCCACTATGCAAAGCAATTCTTTTTCCTAAGCCTGACCCCATCTAAAATGTCAATGCATACTCTTTGAAAATGTGTTTGCCTTCACATGTATTTGCCTTTGAAAATGTATTTGCTTTTTAAAAGTAGGTTGCATTTAGATTTATCACGTCTTTCATGCCACATTGAGAACTGAAAATTAGTAAATAGTTACATTTGCTAGCATCTCAAACTAGATAAAACGCCCTGCACATAGAGGACAGCCATTAAATATTTACCAAATGAATGAATATTATTGAAAAGCCCTTACATGGACAAATAAAAATTAGAATGAGGTCCAGAAGCTTAAAACTACCCATAAAATGTTACATATTAGCTAGAGTATATTTTAAATTCTAGAACCAAAAGCATTTAATTAAACATTTATAATTTATAACAAGCATAGAAAAAAATAAATATAATCCACGGAAACAGGCACATGGCAAGAACTTAATAAACACTGACTGACTTGAACAAAAAATGAATTAACCCTTCTTAGTTAAAGTTAATGTTATGACTAACATTTGGTTGAATTGGGTTTCCTCAAATCAACTTGTTACAAGGGATTCAGAAGTGGTATTGAGACAAAGGACATTTAAATAAAAGAGATGATACACTCTAACTTGAAAGCTTTTAGGGCAGGTAAACATCCTTAAGTAAATCATTTTGACCCTTTAAGCCTATTGCAGATCTAAATTTCTATAATTCTCTGAGAATGCAGGATAATCTGAAGTACACAGTATTTTCAAAGGGTTTACTACAACTCAATTACAAAACAAATAAAAACTAAAGTAATTTGTTTCCTAATTTGTCAGTTTCCTACTGCTTCTTAGTGGGCCACATTGCAAAGCCCCTTTTTGTTTGTAAATTATTAGTTTTAATTATGATACATTTTAAACATAGACAAATATAGAAAGGCGTGTAACAGACATCCAAGAACTCATCTCCCATTTTTAAAAGATGGTAACATGTTAGCTCAATAATAATAATGGAGATGCACATTCAAAGAACAAAAAGAAGTGATTTGAAATTGATCGGACTGACAAAAGTTAGGAAGTCTGATAACAGGAAGTATTGCTCAAATGTGGTGAGGCACTCTCACCTATTACTAGTGGGATATTTAGTTAATGTGGAGAGCAATCTGGAAAACACCGAGAAAGGTCTCACCTAGTGACAAAGATATTTTGTGAACTCTACTCCTATGCAAGAGATATTGGAACTCTTTAAGTGCATATGTAATTTCTAGTTCTTCATTTAAAGAGGGCCTCAAAATTTTTATTTAAAATCTATTTTCATAAAAAGAATAGAGTTTGGAAAAAATGTACCAAACTATATACAAAATTTAAAACAGTCAAATTAATTGAAACAGATTTCATAAATAAACTAGATAACATGATCCTATGGAATGCGGCATGTGCCAGCCCCAAATGATATGCCCTGGATCAAAATTAGAGAGCTGGATTCTAAGACTTCCGTAAGTTGCACTTTTAAAGGAAGTGAATGGCAAAGTTCCAAAACTACTTCAACTGTAGAAAAGAATTGCTTTAATTGCATAAATACATTAGGGAGGGTATGAACAGCCCCCATGCTTTCCACTATATGGCGTCTTATTTCACACTTTTTAAGGTTTACACAACAGTGAGGCAGTACCTGAATCTCTTCCCACGGTGCCTGAATCACTGCCCATGTTGCTGTTATGTCCAAGACTTTCATCTAAGCAGTTGACACTTCCTTCTGCCAAACTTGTGTCTGATTCTGCAAAGGAAAACATTTTAAAATATTTTAAAAATATTTCTGAGGATAAACATATTTTAACTGCACACCTCTACAGCACACAGTAGATACAGTTCAGTGCAAGTTGGGAAGGCACACCTACATAATTATGAATAAAAGGTAAGAGCTTCTGGCAAGCTACATTTAAAAATTCCACTTTGAATGAGAAGTTGCCAGGTAGTGAATCAAATGCACATATCTGTTTAAAATACCATACATCTAATATGAGAGCTAATGCAAATTTGTAAGGGCTTAACGACTTTTGTCATCCCCCCCATCAGGTAAATTTTGTCCAATAAAGGATCTAGGCTTTTGACAATGTCATTAAAAAAAATATTTTACAGAAGCTATTGATTTATTTTCACATAAAATAGTAGTCAATGAATAAAGTAAAAAATTAATAAAATACTTGGATTTACTAGTTAGTTATTAGAACAGCAGTTCAGTAACAAAAAGAACTTTAAAATATTAAAAATTTGCTCAGGAAGAATATCATTAAAACCTGGCACTGCGGCTGTACGAGAGCTTATGTGAGGTTGTAAATAAATGTTTTTCTTTATTATAATTAAACTAAGCTTCTGTCAAAGGGTCACGGTTAATATGAGCGGCAAGGATACACCCTTCCCTTGTTAATCTCAATTTTCTGTTTTTACTACTCGTTATCAATTCCTTTCACAAACCTTTCCCTCAAGGGAAGATTTCCCTCCTCACAGTTTATTTCCAAGGGTTTTTGCAATCCAGCCCTCAAGGATCAGAACTATTGCCAAACTGGTAACAATAAATGAAAGATGGTTACAAATGCTGGCTTTGGAATAGGAAGGGTCTGTGAAATTTGCTGTTGCAATTGCTCTGTGTCTAACTTCCTCTTCTTTAAAATGAGGTTAGTGCAATTTACCTTATAATATCAGATAACCATTCAATAATATTAGGTAAGATCAGCTCTTAGCAGTTTAGCTTAATTGCTGGTGGTTGGAAAATGAAATAAAATTCAAGTTTTTGGTGTATCTCCAGGGCAAGAGTTTTATTTAATAATGTTCTTACAATGAACAACATTTCATAATACTTACACTTGTTAGATAACTATTATTTCATGTTAAAGCTGCCAGATGCACTAAAAAATTTATATTAAAGTAGCTTTAGACACTGAAAACTAGTCTGGGTGTTACACATTTAGGCTGGGAATGGAAATGGGTGAAAAACAGGCACATAGTATGTTGCCAACAAAACTTCTCTGCAAAGAGATAACATGCAACCCCCTAAAACTACAGGTGTCTTCTCTTTCTTTAGCCAGTTATATTCTAAAGTCGGGTGTATTGAGGTATAATTTGCACACTGTAAATGACTCTTTTTAGGTGTATAGTTTAGGTGTAAGAGTTTAACAAATGTATATAGTTTTGTCACCACCACAACAATCAATATTTTTCCATCACCTGTAAAATCCCCTCACCCCGCTTCAGTCAGTTCCCTTCTGCCATCCCCTGGCTTCACTGACTTGGTTTGTCCCTATACTTTTGTCTTTTACAGAATATCATATAAATAGATTTATGTAATATGTAACCTTTATGTTTGGCTTCTTTAACTTAGCACAGGCAGTTTGAGATGCATCCATGTTGTTATTTATGTTGATAATTTGTCCCTTTTAATTGCCAACTAGTATTCCACTGAGCATCTGTGACATCTGTGACCTCTCCCTGGCAACCTGGATAAGCCTATTTAGCTGAGAAAATATGGAATTACAGCCAAGGCCAATTAAAATGTGAGATACCATTCTTGAAAGGTAAAAGAAAGCTAATAAGAAATTTGTAGAAAATTCTCAATAGGCAGACATACTGTTTAAATACATTAGCACAACATAAATATACTAATGTGAAAATACTGTGCTTATCAGTTGTCATAGATTAGCTCTAAAATTCAGATTTGAGGAATCCCTTATGATCACACGGGAAAACCTGTACACCTCACTGAGAGAGTTTAAATATGGCACTTTGCAATTCCCAGAGGTATGCCTTGTTAGAAGCTCAGAGGCGAGTGTGGGATAGAACTGTCAAGTAGAAGAATGTTTTGGGCAGATGTACTGATGAAAAGAGAATATGATTTGTAAGAAAAAGGCAAGGTGAAAAACGAAATAGGGAAAATGTCATTGCAAGGATAATTCTCGGTCTTAGAAATAGACACCCAGATTTTTGAGGCAAAAAATTAAATTTTGACACGGTTTTTATTTGTTGTATTAAATGTGGTACTGAGAAGTGGAAACAATATCGCAAATA
Organism: Mormoops blainvillei; assembly: GCA_004026545.1. Classification (NCBI taxonomy): domain Eukaryota; kingdom Metazoa; phylum Chordata; class Mammalia; order Chiroptera; family Mormoopidae; genus Mormoops; species Mormoops blainvillei. The sequence goes on along the minus strand of PVJD01007603.1, from coordinate 22,814 downwards.
CAGAGAAATACTTACAAATATTACCTAAAATCAAACATTGTATCTTTAAGTTTCCAACTAAGTGGAATCCAAATGGAAATTATATTTGATTTCCATTTCATTTTGCAATCAGTAGCAGTTAAACCATAATCTTAAATCTGCTCCTAGTAAGTGTAAAGTCAAGATTTTCCCCAAGCTTTGTTTTAACATATACACAATTTGAAGAACCTATTTAATGCAATGTACACAAATAATTAGTGAGTATTAAAGACAGCTGCTGCCAAAAATAGGGTATTATTAATTTAGTTCATTATTTGGATTATTTTCATCTAACAAATAAATCTGCAATGTGTCACTGAGCTCTATGCTGTCACCGATGTAAATTACATTTTAAACTCTCAGCATCCTGTGTGATAGATACCCATTATCACCTTGGTTTTATAGGTGAGAAATCACAGGTCAGAGAGGTTAAATCATTTATCCAGATCGCACAGCTAGAATAGGGCAGAGCTGGAAGTCCCTGTTTTCTGAATCTATGTCCAGTATTCCAGAGCCTTTTACCCAGCACTGTGCATGGCTGAGTCTGTGTGAAGCTCTGTAAACCAGCAAACAGTCCTGTACTCACACTTATGTGTACTTCTAAAAAAATAAAGGTTTTTTTTAAGTATAGACATTTTCATTGTAATGTCAGATTTTCTATCAATTTGAAACAGGTTTTCTTTTTCTTATTTCATGTCTAATTTTTATTCTGAAGTATAAAGCTCTTTTGAATTAAAGTGCAGTTCACACACAAGACTATATTAATTTCAGGGGTAGAACATAGCGAGATTTCACATTTATATACCTTACAAAGTGATCACCACAAACAGCTTGTCTTTGCAAGAAAAAAATTTAGAGAGATTGTTTTATTTTGCTAATATTTCTGATTTCTTCCACAGACTTTAGTTAACTTTAATTTAAACATCCACACTTATGTTGACTCTTTTTTCTGCACACAAGTAAAAGAATACTTCTATCCTGTTGACAAAATTAATTGCAATAATGTCTGCTAGAGGTCATTATGAAAGTGGATGTATGGAAGTCTATTTGTTTGTCATTTTAAAGATATATAAGTTTCTAGTTTCTCAACACAAAAATAATTTTGTTTCCTAGACAGCAATTTCTTATGCATTTGATATACCTTTTATTTCATAGAAATATAAGTACTACAGATAATGATGTTAATAATAAAAGAATATATTATATTATATTTCCCATACCATTGAGAATGTCTTTCCCAGAGATTTTCTTCCTGCATTCATTTTTAAAAGCCATGTCATACACACACACACACATACACACACCAAAAAGCCAGATTGAGAAAGTGTTTATGTGATGCCAAAATTAAGTCAACCTATTGAGTTTATAGCCAAAAATTCCTGCAATTGTCTATATAGGAATATCTTGTTTCACTCTTTATACTTTTTACAATATGACAATCTGAACTTATGTCCTAATGAAAAAAGTCATGTGTCTATAATTTTAAAATAGATCAGATAAAATAGAGTCAATTGGAGACTGGGTGTCACCAGGAAAGGAACATGTGCTATGGAGCCTGACAGCTCGGTCTCCAGATTCGTGCTCAGCCACTACTAACAAGTGATTTAACCTTTAAAAAAATTTTTAATATAGATAGTAGTTTCTACTTTCTCATTTGTTGTGAGAGTGATTCTGTTAGATCAAGGAAATGAATCAAGAAGAAAAACAAATCTTAAATTCTCATGAAGTTGCAGCTTAAAGAGGCTTTGAATATTGGAGTTTTATTACATAATACATTTCGTTAACTTTTATATAGGTGTTATTTCCTCTATGGAAAATATCAAAGTTAGTTATGAAACAGATCAGAAAACACTGGTTATTTCTGTTAAAGAAAATAAGTTATTCACATCAAACTCTATTGAAATGAAGAAAAATGATGCTCATCCAATTAAGAGATAGGATTTTCTCTAACAATTTTGTAAACAACACACAAAAACGACGAGCTTTGCTTACAATGATAGAAAGTGTCTTAAGACCAGTCCATAAGCCCTGGGAAAAAAACTGTCTGATTTTGCAACCACAATTTGAATATTTTATTAATATGACAGAAATATTAACTGGAACCTGAGGAATTTCATATTTAATATCCCCTGCACTTTATATACTTTAAAATATTTTAAAACTATTTAGAAACCAAAAATATTGAAGTTTTTAAAAATTCAAATGCAAACCTCTTAGTTGAAGGCCTTTTTAGTTCTATTTCAATGTAAAGTATGCCCTCTGCTGGAAAATGCTATTATAACAATTAGTTGATAAGTTACATTGCTTTTTTCTCCACGTAAAACCTAAGCTTCATTAGGTACGACAAATTAGTTCTTATTCCTCTTCCTGCCAGGTAATGTCCCTTCTCTTTTCAGCCTTGATGTATTTCTTAGCCCAGAGAATATTTCTCCTTTCTTACCTCTGGCCTCAGGCTGTCGAGCATCCTCCTTGCTGGAATGTGGTTTTGCATCACGGCAGGAAGCCGTGCAAGAGGCCCTGTGTCTATTGAGAAAGAAGGACACCGGCAGGTCCCGTTCTCCCGAGAGGCAGTGCTGATAGGGTCTGCAAATAGTCTCATTGCACTTGCCACAGTAACTTTATTTTTGCGCTGGTAGTTCTGACCTCATGATGCACTTTAGTTTCACCTCTTTAGCTGTTCCCACCTTTCCTCCAGTTGCATCATCCCCACAGCTGAGGCTGTCAAGGGCTACCCCTAACACCAACAGCACACATGAGCGTGCGGGCACACACACAAAGATGGCGTGGACTTCTTAAGTACTCAACTTTCTTACTACTAATAATACAGACTTCCTTTTCTTTGGAAATAACTTAATCTGTTTTGAGAGGAAATAGATGACTTTTATTTTCAGCTCCATGTATATGGATCTGTGCGTGCACACGCACACACACGTTCACATTTTGGTCTGTCAGATTTGGCTCTCCATGCCAGGGAACATGTGTTCCCACAGAATGGAGAGAAGCCACCTCCACCCACCTTGCATATTCTCTCCTGGATCCAAGCTTCTAGGAAATGAGTTTCTGAGAGAGAGAGAGAGAGAGAGAGAGAGAGAGAGAGAGAAAGAGAGAGAGAGAGAGAGAGAAATGGAAAACTCTCCTACAGCCACAGGCCCACATGGCTATCCATGAAACTCCTTGCTCCTGTTTAGAGAATTTAAACTGCTGAAATGTTTCAGTCAGAATTAAATTTGAATTGTGTGTATGTATGTTGTCTTAAATTGCATCACTATGACCTTTGACCTTTAGATTTGAGTCTCAAATCTAAAGACAGTTATTAACGTACAGAGTTGCGGGGATAACCATCCCACTAGAACAACCTATTCCTTCACTGCCAGTCATTACCAGAGACAAAAAGTCCTAGAGCAGAGTCAGCTATGAGTGATATGTCAGATGACCACATGGAAAGTCTTGGCAATAACAAGGTTTAGGGGAGGCGAAAAAGAAGAAGGTGAATTGGAAATGTCTTTAGCTAACAAGCACCCTTCGGGAGGAAAAAAATATGTGAAGAGATACATTTAAGGGTGTCCTGGTAAATGTTCAAAAGTCAGGCTCTAGGGGGAAAAGCCAAACTTAAAAAGTACCAATGTTCACCATGTAAATATTATCACCATGGCTGATTTCAGGCTACCAGTGTGATGTCCTTGTGTGGGGTTAGGAAGTCCTGTCCACGTTTGGCCCCTGCAAGCCAGCATCAGCCAATTGCAGCACCCCAAAGGATACATTCCTCCTAGTAAGGGCTTTCCTACAAAGAGCACCTGAGATGAGCGCACATGCATTATGCTAGTATTTTATAATTGTTCAGAGGATGAGTGGTAAACTTTTAGAAGTATTTTTTAAAGCTGTGGTACATTTGCACAATGGAATACTACTCAGCAGTAAGAAAGAAGGAGCTCATACCCTCTGTAGCAGCACGGATGAACCTGGAAAGCATCGTGCTGAGTGAAATAAGCCAGTCAGAGAAAGACAAGTACCATGTGATTTCACTCATATGTGAATCTAATGAACAAAATAAGCTAACAAACAAAATAGAAACAGGTTCATAGATACAGAGAATAGACTGACAGCTGTCAGAGGGGAGGGGGCCTGGGAGGCTGAGTGAAATAGGTGAATGGGTTAAGCAAAGAAAAAAAACAAAAACCCTCAAAAGACACAAACAATACAGTGGTTACCAGAGGAGAGGGTATAGGGAGATAAACAGTGATGGAAGGAGACCTGACTTGGGGTGGTGAACACACAGTACCATATACAGATGCTGTAGTGTAGAATTGTACATCTGAAACCTGTATAAATTTATTAACCAATGTCACCCCCAAAAATTCAATAAAAGGGAAAAAAAGAAAAAGAAAAGAGTATCACTTTTGCCTTTTAAAAAAGCATTTGTAAAATGCTTTTAGAGAAACCCATGAATTCTCAGGGATCTTAGAAGTCTAATCTGCCGCCACCCTCCTCCATAAATGTACCCCTCTAGTCAAACTGTCCCCCTGCACACGTTTTGTTATAGAATTTTGCTGTATTTATTACAGCTGGATGTTAATGTATATAATAAATGTAATGTTATATAACTGTATTAAGTAGTCTACTCCCTGCTCCCACACCTGCATAGCCTCCCCCCTGATCCACACCTCGCACCCTAAACGCATTTTGAACATCGCTGTACTGGCACTTTTGCTCATGATGTTTGTGCAACCTGAAATGCTGCTGCCACTTCTGTTCACAAATCCAACACAGGACCTTGAAGGCTCAGCTGAAATGTTTCATGTTCTTCCCCCGGTAAGCTTTCTCCGGCTTCCTTTTTTCCTCATCCTTCGGTACTTTCTCTTTGGCTATAGATAGGTTGCTACTTCTCTTTGGGGGCATGCAACTTGTTTTTTGTTTGCTTTTTTTAAACTGGATGATAAACACTTTGAGGGGCGAGGCCAATACCTCAGTGCTCGGTTCCTAACCAACTCACTCCTTCATTCTCACTACTTTAGTTTCTAGTCCTCATTCACACACCAAAACAGAGAAGGGGAGGTCTTATAATCGAGTTAAAATTAGAATCATCATCATTGTTGAAATTTGCTTAAAAAAATTAAAAACCCTTAGGTTCATAGCCACTAAAAAGCTGTCATGAAAATAAACCCAGCGTGTATTAGCTGCACTCTGGAGAGGTTTATTTCCATCACAATATCTATGTCCCCATTCCTGAGAGATGAATCCTCCTAGAGCTATCGTGCAACTGTAAGTCATATAACAGACCTAGCTGGCTCCTGGTAGGTTTTGAATAAAATACAAACCTATATTATCATCTTGGAAACACCGATATCAGCCAGAGGCAGCAGCAGCATCTCTCTCTCTCCATCTCGGCTCAAATTCATATCTGCTTTTTGGGTTGCCTTAACGGTATGAGAATTAATATAACTAAAATTAGAAAAATGTAGAAGTAAAGGGCAACCATCTTAATTCAAACCAATCCTGTAATAGTATAGGTGCTTCTGATACAATATTACTGTACCTTTTGTATCAATTATCTTTCCTACTGAGATCTCAACTGCTATGTGGTATATATTTCTAGAGATTCTAAAAATTTCTAAATTTCTAGAGATTAGTGCTATAGAATATTATTCTGGTCCTCAAGTGCAAGGATAAATTTTGTGGCATTTTAACAGAAAATAGTATAGAGCAAATCTAAGATTGGGCTTTGGTCTATAAAAAGGCAAAACAAAACAACAACAACAAAAGTGCTATAACAGATTGGGCCAGGGAGAAGAAGGCTGTTTTATAAAGGTCAATTTTTAAACCCCCTCCTACAGAACATGATCTATGCAAAATATATCCACAATATATTCCAAAGCATAATGTCACCGGATAAACCTAAGGAGTGGAACATATGGGAGAATATGAAAAAGAAGGTATTAAAGTCTGAAAACAAGCAGGTTGGTAAGCTCATTAGCTGGGGTGGAATTTTAAAATCTTCACGTGAACGAATATATAAATCAAAATATACACATGCATTCATAGGCATGCGCACTGTATATTCACACATGGCACGTTCTACTCTGTTACATTACACTGAACAGTGAAATTAGTCTCTTTATAAGTGTAAAAGCGCCCTCTGCTGGCCAATCTTGGGTATTTGCATTTTCTAGTTTGACAACAGCAAGATCCAACATAGGATGGCAAAAGAAATTTGCTGGATATTGTGTGGAACTCTGCATAAAAGTAAGTTTTTCCAAATACAATAAATTTTATAGTTGTGAATCTCATTTAATTTACTTTCACTTTATTATAGGGCATTATTTCCTACAATAGTATAATAAAAAGGTTGATATAAAATAACTACCCACTTATGACAAAGCAACAGTAGCAGACAACTACAACCGATTGTACAGTTTTATTGCCCACCTATAGAATTTAAAAATCCATATAATTATGTACTTGCTATAAGTAAGATATTTTTAGTAGAATAAAATGAATGTAGACTTCGTGCTCCTCTGTTGTTTTACACGGAAGTCTGGTCTACAGAAACACCAGTTTTTCAATATTTTCTCATTATAAGATAACCAGTGACTTAAGAAAGCATGACTATAAATCCAGCATTAGAATCCTACTAATAGTCTGAGAACTGTTCAAATGTCCTTTATAAATTATTGTGTTAACTTGGAAAAAGGCAAAAAAAAAAAAACTTTTGGTATTTCTTAATTAACCACTTTTTGTGTGTGTCGGGGGAGAAGCAGTTGGAAGGAGAGAGGAAGAAGAAATGACAGCCCCCAATGAGGGGACATGATGAAATCACTCTCCAGATCTATCCACTGGGGAATTCTGATATTGCACTCCTAGCATAAAGGAGTGATGGGACTAAAATTGATTTCAGGGTAGATCACTGCTATTAACGGCAGTCTGTCTCACCCATTAGGTGGATTAAGGAGTAAATGGAGCTAAAAACAATATATGAGGGATCTTTGCATTAAAGTTATAAATAATTAATTTTATATGCACTGAATAAAATATTTAGAATCTGGTTCAGAAATAAAAATGACAGAAATCTTCATTTGAAATAGGAAATAATTCAAGTCAAATATATTCTCTCTGCATATGAAAATTCATATGTACAGATTATATACACTTTAAGTAAAAGTTTCTTTCAATGCCATTTTGGTACCTGTATTTGAAATCTTAACACAATGTATTAGAATTCAAAATAAAGATTATACATTATTGATATCAATAGATACAAAAAACAAAATTATGTAAATACATATTAGAAACTAAGGGACATTTTCACGTTTATTTGTGTTGTTAATTCTGTTAAAGAAGCCAATGTGGGCAAAATCCTTCCATAGTAAATTCTGTAACAAAAATTTTAATTAAAATAATTCCAATAACTGCTTCTTTGGGTTAATGGTGTTTTACAGGTTATTTATATCAGTACTTTTAGTCTTGAAGAGCAACCAGAAAACAGACAGACACTCGGAATAATCCAGAGCAGCAGTGTCTGCCGCCTAGAGCTGCACATTCGTAAGTTACTCTTCGGTGCTGCCCTGGAAATGGCCAGAATGGACTGGGCTAATCCGCTCCCAAACCTACATCACAAAGGTGTTCCAGACTAGAAGGGAGTTCAAGTCTGTGCATGGGATCGAGCCCTCAGATTACTGTACATCTTACTGAACTCCAACATGTCCTCACACTATTACATATTTTAAAAGTCTGTACTTTTTTTTGAAAGCACTTACCCTTCAGCTAATATAGTGACTGCTGTTTGGCTGACACAGCCATCAGTTGAAATCGCCGTGGGGGCAGAAGCCATTTCTGTCTCCCACTCCCTGGATTTATACTACTGGGACATAATAAATAAATATTTGTTAAATTAAAGAAGTGAAGGGAAGGGAGGAAGGGAGGAAACCCAGGGGTGGGGCGGCGGGGAGGTGGGGGCGGGGAGGGAAAAACCCCTTCTGTTCTCTATGGCCGTTATTAAGATCCGGATTCTTTTTTCACAGGATGCAGCTTTAAGTTTTATATTAAATAGTGAGAAAACAGAAATTTAAAACAGATTTGCTTTTAACTTTGTCCACTTCAAGACTCAGAATCCTCCACACATAAAGTACAATCTGATGAGACGCATCAGGCAACCTTTAAGGAAAAACCCTCAATTTGAGGTGCAGGATCATTTCTGAGCCTTTATTCTGTCTTCAGTTTTTTCCAGTGTGGATTTAGAAAACAGCCAGTAACCCATAGAGATGTCAGGTAGCCTACCAAAGAAATGTATTAAAAGGTGAAAACTCCGAAGTTAGATAGTGGATTTTGGCATTCCTACAGTCATGATTTTTGAAGGAAGGCACAATTGCTCAAAGGAAACAAGGAAAATCTTCCAGAAGTCAGCTTTAAAAGCTTTGCTATTCTAGACATTAAACCTTATGCTCCTTAACATGTTGTCCAAGGTCGGCAGGAGCAGCGTTGCCTGGGAGCCAGGGAGCAAGGCAGACTCCCAGGCCCCACACAGCACCGGCTGAGCCAGAGTAGCGCTTCAGCAAGAGCCCCTCCTCCAGGTGGCTCGCATGCACAGTGAAGCTTCAGAAGCACTGCATGAAGAAACGAACACCGCGAAGAAGCCGAAATAGCCAACCAACCATAAAAAATATTGGTACTATTCATGGCAAAGGATTGCTATAGATAGCTCATATAAACCGGGAGATTTATAAGGAACCTAATAGAAAAACAGATAGGTAATTAACAAAAAGAACAAAAATGAATAAGCCTGTAAAAATATTTCTCATTAGGAATCAAAAGATTCCAACTGAAATAACAAAATACCCAGTTGCAAAAGTTTTAAAATATTAGCCACTCTTGCATTGAAAGAAGAGGCTTCAGGGCAGGAGGTACTCCCTATTTTTTGTTGGAGGACATGTAAATTGATTCTAGGTCCTGGAGTGAAATTTGACATTAATTATCAAATGTGTTTAAATTGCAGAAATCACTTGATCTAGGAATTTCAATTATGTAATATGTTTATAAGGGTCAAACTGAGACATAAATACAAAGAGTTATTGTGGCATTATTCACAATTTAGGAATTTGGAAGCATCTTAAATGTTCGACAATTAGATAATCAATTATAATGCACCCAGTGTATGAAACTATTATTCAATTTTTATAAGCCATTCTGTAGAAGAACATCTAATGAACACAGGAGAAATGTCATTATATATAAGTATCCAGGTGTGTAAACAGGCGGGAAGGATACACACTCTATAATTAAGAATAATGGATCTACACTGTGGGAGCACAGGTGACTTTTTCTTTGTACGTTTCTATGTTTCAAATTTGCTGTAATGCAGCCACATTACTTTTCTGAATTAAAAATAGTATGCTTTACAGTGGTATGCTAGAGTCATCTTATACCAGCTCACAAGGGCCAATTGTTAAATTTTCAGGAATTTTGTGAGCCAGTTGTTTAGTACTGTCAGGACCATCTTTTAAAAAATTAACTTACATAAACTTACTGATACAGTTAAATAAATGGTATTAAAACAAAGGTAATGAATGCTTAAGACCCACCATTTCCTGATTATTTTACCATATCATCCATGATGTTGAGTCTATTTATACCTTTATGATAAACATGCTATACAGCAGTTGAAGGTTTGAAGTCACCCTTGGCAGGAGGATTTATACCATGGAAATTGGCATACACTGCCAATCAGGGCTTTTTTCTTTTCCCCAGAGAGCTATGTGTTAAACATTTATGAGAACACCACAGACTTTAAGTATGTCTTGAGAAAACAGAATGTGGCCCTGTTGGGGAGATAGAAGAGGAGAGAAGGATTCTATCATGAGCAAATTAGGGAGAGGAACATAATCAAATTAATTTGATCCTTCCAGAGCTGTTTCGTATCAAAAAGCTGAACATGGCATCTTGTGCTTGCACCAATTAGTTACTGCAATTCAAGCCTACATGAGTTTAGCACCTGGTCGTCTTCCTTTCTACAGCCTTGGTTTTAGTCTCTATGATCCAGCTGAACCTCTCTGAGACACCCTAGTCTGTGATATCCGGGAAAAGGTAATGGCCTTATTTCATTATCAGAGCTTTCAATGAAACAAGCTGCTTAAGTACTGGGATATGTTCTGAGAAATGTCATTAAGCAATTTCGTTGTTGTGTGAACACTGCAGAGAGCACACACACAGCCCTGGATGCTATAGCCTCCTACATACCTAGGCTGTATGGTGTAACCTATCGCTCACAGGCCACAGCCTGTACAGCATGTTATTGTACAAAACAACACAAGATGAAGTCAAGCACAAGAGAAAATGGTGCAATCAAGAGACATAGCAAACAAAAGATGTCTGAAGCTGCTGCCAGGGTAACACGGCATATTGCTATATAGCAAACTTTTAGGGTACCCTCTAAAATACTGATAAAAAGTGTAGTACAGTAAATACATAAACCAATAACATAGCCATTCATTAACAAGTATGATGTGCTGTACGTCACTGTGTGTGCTACATGCGCGATACTTTAGACAACTGGCAGTTCTTTGTTTACAAGAGCATCCCATGTGAGCAAACGTGAGTGATGCATTGTGCTACCACCTTCCAACAGCTACAGAGTCACTAGGCAATAGGAACGTTTCAGCTTCATTACACTGTTGTTGGACCACCATCACGTGTGTGGTCATCATTGACTCAAACATCCTTATGCGGCACGTCCATAATATATTTGAAAGTACTTTGAAAGCCATGAAATGTAGGGCATGTTTATGATATTTACCACATTGCAAGGACCACAGATGTCTTAAAAGTAAAATTAGAACCAAATGTGTTCATATTCATAACATTAATATTGCATTAGTTTTGAAAACATTTTTAGCCACCAAGAGGAATTATTTTAATTTAATCTCTTCTAAAAATACTATTTTAATAAAAATGCTCATGAAACCCCAAAGCCTGAATTTTCCTCCCTCTGTTTAACAGATACTGATGTCATCAATGCGCTGATTGATTTTGTAGGAAGTAGTCATTAGTGTCTGTAAAGTATGTAGGTGTTCCAAGTACCTGAAACTACAGAAGACTCCGCAAAAGATGATTCCACTGAATTAGTCTCCATGTCCCAGGCCTGTGTCTCTGGACTTGGCTGATCAGAGGCTAAAAGAAGTGGCTCTTTAACTTCAGGACCATCTTCTTGTGATAAATTCTCATTTTCTATAAATAAAAGTATTAGAATGTAAAAATAGCACAATGCACATTTTCATACAGTATATATAAAACCATTATTATCATTTTGAAAATGAAATTGGGGGTTCCAAACAGAAATTCACCTAAATATACTTCAATACCTTGAATTCTAAACAGGATGTAGAATTCAATGCAAACTTTCATACACTATAAGTACCTCTTATTGTTACTCTGAAAACCAAGTGTGTGTGTGTTGGGGGGGGGTCTCTCATAGGGCTTTGCCCAAATGGACTTTGATACTTGGACATCTTGAAAGGTTCGGAATGTGTTTTTTGTTCTGACACCGCAGTGCGGTGATTTCCTATCTGACCAGCACCTTTAGAAAGTAAGCCACTCACTCAGTGATGCAAGTCACACTTAAGGCTGAATTAATAAAATGCAAATCGGTGGTAGTTTTTCTTTAGCTTGTGTTCTTGCCATTTTGTTCCCTCACTGTGTGCTTTACATGAGACATACATATGCTTTAATGTCAGCCTAAATGCATGTATTCTGAATTTCTGGAGATTTTTTAAAAATGCAATGAAATATTCTATATCCTTCCTTTCTTCTTCCCTTTATTTCTTCTGTCTGCTCTTTCTTCCTTCAACCAACATTTATTGAATGCTTTCATTAAAGGGCTATGTGGTTACAAAGAAAAACAAGAGTTTCTGTCCTTCAGAAGCTGTGATCTGTCAGAGAAGACTTATGCCATAAAGAAAAAAATTCACAGTATCATTTTGGATTAGGCTATCTTATAAAGTCAGGGAAAAGGAGTCTTGTGCATGAAGAATTTCCTGAAAAAAACTGTGATGACTTTGAACTTTGTCTTTGGCCAGACAACTTGGTAATCTTTGCAGCTACATATTAAGTGTGTTTGGAGTTTATAATCATAATAGTCTACTTGTTTTGAACGTACCATATAAACACTTTACAAACGTTAACTTATTCAGTCTTCAAAATAGCCTTAATAAGAGAGTGATCTTATTATCCCCATTTCACAGAGAAGTAAATTGAGGCACAAAGGGGGCAAATACCTGGCCAAAGTCACACACCCAGGGAAGTGAAGGAGCAAAGATTCAATAAGCATAAAGATTCTGAGCTTCGGCTCCCATATCTGTCAGCTCGAGCCATCATAACAAAGTTCCACGGATTGAGTGGTTTGAGCAACAGAATTTTATTTTCTCACGTTTCTGGAGATTGGAAGTCCAAGATCAATGTGCTAGCAGGGTTGGTGTCTGGTGGGAGCTCTTTCTTTAGGTTGTAGAAGGTCGCTGTCTGACTACGTCCTCACATTGGGGAGAGAGAGAGAGAGAGAGAGAGAGACGGGGACAGATATCTCTTCTTCTTACAAGGCCAAGTCCTACTGAATTATGGCCCACCCTTCTGACCTCATTTAACATGAATTCCTAAAGACCCTATATCCAGATACAGGCTCATTTGGAGTTAGAGCTTCCGCATGTGAATTTTGGAGTAACATGACGTAGTCCCCACTTGATCCTAACCACAAGAATAATCACAGCTAACTTTCTGGTCATCAAGACCTGCCTAAAAAAAAATGCTTAGATTCTCATGATAACATGTACTGTTCAGCAAACAATATTTAAATCCCTGACTTTGCTGGTTTGGTTTCCTGAGGAAATAAAAAGTAAGTCCTACTTATTTGGAATGAGTTGGCGTGGGACTAGAAGAACACTGAGCCCCAGACATAGATTGGCATTTGCCATCCAACCTTCAGAGGAGCCTCAGGCACCCGTTTCTGTTCTGCTCCCTGCCTTCGTGAGAGTCCACATATCTGAGTCAACATCCAGCATCACCCACTTGGGACCAGAGAGGGAAAAGCCCCTGCCATGAGAGGACCCTGTCCCAGGTCCAGGGAGGGATGGAAGATAATGGAGAATTGGTATCACTCTTTTTTTTCTTTTCACAAGGACTTTCCACTTCTATAAAATGCTTGGCCCTGACCAGCCACGATATGTGTGTGGGCTGAGAGAATCTGAATAAACTAGTCCCTAAGCCATTCTGAAAGAGGCATAAATACCTAATCATAATACTAATGCATAGCATATAATAAAGACAGTAATGAGGAAGATATGTGAATACTAGGTGTATATGATAAGTTGTAACTCAGGTATTACATGAGATTTACTATACATACTCCTTATAGATTGTCATTGTTCAAAGAATTACAATTTGAAAAATTATGTTAAACTTCTAACAAGGCAACTTGTAAAGTAGACTAAAAATATCTTAGCAAGAAATACTGCCAGACACATTGTCTATGTCAGGAGAACCTAGAAGACACTTTAGAGCACCTCTACCAGGGGTGTCCACCCCACGAACCACAGGCCACATGCTGCCCGGAATGGCCATGAACGTGGCCCAACACAAAATTGTCAACTTATTTAAAACCTTTTTTTTTTTTTTTGGTTCAGTTTTCATTAGTGTTTTTGTATTTGATGTATGGCCCAAGACAACTCTCCTTCTTCCAGTGTGGCCCAGTGGCCCTGAGACACCAAAAGGCTGGACACCCCTGTGGCCCTTTCCTAAATAATTAGGCCACTGTATACAAGTGCAGACTGGATAGGTACCCTCTAGTTTGGGGAAAGGATATGAGAAGGTCTTTTGTGATCTGAAAGGCTGACCTTTCTAATATCCTTTGATACACAGAGGCTAAAATTTCCCAGGGGGAAAGAACCAAACAGTAGTTATTTCTTTTTGAAGTTCAAGTTCTAGAGTGCTTGTCACAAATGCAAGTGTTCCCATTAGGTCTTGAAAGGGATTCCTCATGAAAGGGAAGGTCTGGGCTGGGGTCCAGCTCATCTTCGAGGTGCGCAGGAGAAACCTGGCTGGGCCGTAATGTACAAGTGTAAAAAATCATAATCTTGATGATGCTACTGAAGCCCTTCCAGAAAACTAATGCAAAGTAAAAATGCTTTTGACCGAAAGGACTTTCTATACAGCTAGGCTTTGCTGTGGAGCAGAAGCAATGACAGTAGAAACCCTGGGACCTGCTGTGGACAGATCCTGGAGTTACTGTCTTGATTTTGGACACTGGATTGACCAAGTTTGACTGAGCAGACACCCCCCCTACACACACACACACACACACACACACCCCTTAATCTTTGATAATTCAAGAGAGAATGGACAGCTTCAAGGCCTCTTGAGACTTTCACTTTGTGGAGGGTGCGAACATATGACACTGCCAAGCATTTGCTTTGGGGTGAAGATAAAAGACCTTGTCCAAATATTTTTAGAGCTTTTTAATACAGTGCAGTAAAATATTTCCCTCTCTCTCTCTCTCTCTTTCTATCTTCATGTATATGTATATCTCCATGTGTATTTCAAACCACTGGGCACAGTTAAGCTATTTAATTAATATAATATCAAAACATAATAAATGGTTAATAATTAGCAATTACCTTTTTATTTTGCATAGGTAACTTAGAAAATAACTTACTCAGTATCTTATTTCATTAGAAAGTGTAGTAAATAGGGGCGGGGGTTGGGGGGCGGGTTGTGTGTCTCCCAGCCCCTACGACAGTGTCTGCAGTATCTGTGGCACTCATGCAGTGTTAGCTGAATGAACGAATGGCAAAATGAGGAGATGTGAGCTTGAAATAATTCATTTAAATCAGTTATTACCAATTAACTTTCAATTTGTCTTATATGTGATATTTCTGAAAACATAGGATACATATTCTAAAAAGAAAAATAAGATGGCAGTTTATTTATTGAGTTGAGAGAGAGAGAGAGAGAGAGAGGAAGGGGGAGAGTGAGAAAGAAACAGAGAGGGAGAGATCAATTTGTTGTTCCACTTATTTATGCATTTATTAGTTGTTTCTTAAATGTGTCCTGACACGAAATTGAACCTGCAATCTTGGTGTGTAGGGACAACACTATAACCAGCGAAGTAACCCAGCCGGCATAAGATGGCAGTTTAAACCAGATTTACAAATAATATGGTTAGAAAATGTTACTTATGTTATTGTAATTTAATAATTTTAAAACTCACATGAAGTAATTTTGAGATATGTTAGCTATTACAGACCTTTCATCAAATATTTAATAAATTCCTTTAAAATGTACATAAATATCCAGAAGACTATGCGGCAGAGTCATAATAACCATTAAAACATTTTCTTTCCATTTATTTGTATCTGTTCACTGTTTAAAATATCTTGATAAAAACTTCTTGCAATCATCTTATTTCTAAAATAAGATGGGTAGTGGAAAGTGTGCTGGACTAGGAGTCAGCTGCCAATATTCTTTTCCATTTTGCTAAATTTTGTGGTTTTCTGTAAGTTAATCTTTTCCTAGGCAGCAGTTTCCTCATTTGTAAAGAGGATAAAAAGAGATGATCCCGCAGATCCCTTTCAGTTTTGAAATTTTGATTCTAAATATCTTAGTGTTTGGCCTTGTGTCTGCAAGCTTCATTAAACTCTCAATCTTCAGGCACACTGTGCAAACTCTTCCCTCGTAGAATCGGAAATACCTGCACTGGGTTCGGAGGCACTGGAGCCTGTTAACTCCTGGGCAAGTGCTTCGTTTCCCGTTTGCCTCAGAACAATCACGAATGTGGAAAACCAGTTTTCTTTCTGCACAATCCTTCTCAGTAGTTCTCTCACACCTGCTTCATTTCCATTAGTTTCTGCAGCAGCTATCTGTTGTAGGAGAAAAGTAGAATTCAAGAAGGTCAAACATCTTCAGAATTAATTTCAAAAGGAACCAGCCTTCAGAAAAATTGAGCATTAACTGTAAATATAAATAGACTTATTTCAAACACTAGAGAACACAGCAGGGCCACTTGTAGCAATACATGTCTTACCGCAGCCATTCTGAATAAGGGGTACAAAAGAAAGGTCCTTTATTCTCTAGCCGTTTTATGTTTATTTACATCAATTTATTTTTGTATATGTAGGGCCTGATTTTTACTTTTAACTCATGAAATCTGAAAATGGGAAGTCAAACATTTCTTATCCAACTCTATTTCTTCACATTACCATCATGAAGTAATTACTCTCACAGATTTATATTCTTGCCTATTTAATATTAGCAATACTTATTATTACTATATTTTCTTAAACTGGCATTTATTTAAAATTATGAGAAAAATTTAATTCTATATCTATTCCTTTTTCAAAGTAGGCAGCAGAATTATTTCTACATCCATTCATTACAATCCTTAGGCTTCATTTAATTTCCCTTTCAGAATAATCTAAGCAAATCTTTCTTAATGTGGAAGAATACAAGCCACATTTAGAGCAGAAAACATTTGGGACATTACCAGCTTGCCATGCTATTAGGTAAACTATTTTATCTCTCTGAACCTCAGTCTCTACGTGTGTAAAATGAAGCAGCTGAAAAAAAGTTTCAGGCATTCCCCCCCCTTGTTGCACACTAGAATCAGCTTTAGCGGATACTGATGTCTGGGGATCTGCTGTTCAGCTAGATGAGTTTTTCCTACAAAATTTGTGTGTTTCCTTGCCCCTATAAATATATGCCATGAGCTTTCAAAGTCAGAAATTTGCATTTTTGGAATAATATCTGGCACAGACTCAGTGTTAGCTATTTTTATGGATGACTAGGAAAAATATCTACCTTTCCAAACATTTCACCAGTGAACAGCACTTAGTACATAAGCGTACAGCACGGTTTCTACCCAGAGGATATTTTAATCTTATTAGCTAACAGTTAGCAATGCTATTATAAAGGCTTTGGATGTATTAACCCAGTAACTCTAAAGAAGGTAACAATATTAACCCGTTTTACAGATCAAAAATCCAAAGCACAGAGGAGTCTAATTACCTTCCCAAGGACACACAGCTAGTAAATGGCAGAGACAGAAGTTGAAAGCAGGCAATTGGCTTCAATGCTGCCTTCCTACACTAATAGTTGTCCCTAATTTTAAGTTCTTTTTCTGGTAAGAAGTATTAAAATAACTACTTAAACTTAATAAATTTTAGGGTATTTTAGTTCATCTCCCCCACAGCATTTTGTAAGCAGATTCTTGCTCATTTCTTACCTTTTACTTTAATTTCATTAATCTAATAAAAATTCTTTGTCTTCAATGTTGTTTGTAATGACTTCATTATTATTGCTAACTTAATCAGAAAGAATTTCTCTAAAAAAGAACAAGTGAGGCACTGTAATAAATAGTTTTATTAAAAGCCTAAGCATATTATATCCACTAAATTTTCCTTAACTATTAATCAGTTAATTTTTACCATAAAATTACATTTATCAAACTTGCTTTGTCTTAATGAGTTCAGGCATTTAAGGATCCTTATGCCATTATTTCCAATAAGTATTTTTATTATTTGAATGTGGAAGTACATATAATACCTGGGCAACTTTGTCAGTTTCTTCAAGATTCTGAATTTTTAAGGAACCTTCCCAGATTGGGTGCTAGAAAATACATCAATATACTTTGAAGCAAAAATCCAAGCAGATTAACTTAATCTGCTCTCCTGAAACACAGTAAAGATATTAGACTCCAATACACAAACTTGATTGCTGAAAGTCTTGGAAGGTAACTATTTAGACTTCAGGATGCAACAGAACATATAATGATTCCCACTCATGTTCCTTCCACACTGAACTTTTTCTCTGAATATGAAATTACATATAATTTAAAATGTCTATGAATACGTTGTTAACTAATTTAAAGAATATAAGATGAACATGAATTTGTGGATAATACAATTCAATGCTTTCCATATTCTAGATTCTTTGATCTATATTTTTTCTTTCCAACAGAGTTGAGTGGGGAAACCAACAATATTTCCAATAAGCGCAGGTTTACCAACACAGTTGTCAGTTTGATAAAAACATTTTCCCTCCCTTATAATAACCTTAGATAGCTATTTAAATATAATGGTGATTTTTTTAAATACATCAGAGATCAACTCTCAATACCAGTAAATAAGGAAGTAAAACTCACATTTAAACCAAAAAATTTTTAAGAACTAGTTTCCCAAAAACCTGGTATCTTACCAAATGATTATATATTGTCAAATTAACATAACTAGTTTCTTATTAATGCTTTTTTCCTGCTACTAGAATTCTGATCTATCCTTATTCAGTAATACAATGAGCTGGTGGGGAATGACTAGGGCACTCAAATTCATGTAGGGAGAACTGGAGTCGTGGACTAGGTTTCCAGTTGGATCGGTCATGGCATCCTGGGTTCTCCTATGCGAATAAAAGTTATATGGGGCTTTCCAGGACTGTAAATGTTTATGCTTTGAACTGACCAGGGCTGAAACATGCACCTCTCTTCAACTGCTCAAACTGATAGGAAGACATTATGAAAATGTTTACGGGATCATTTCTTTTCCAGAATTCAGGGGTGTCTAAGTCAATGAATGGGCCAAGATGTCCAATAAGCATCTTAACACAGAAGCAGGTCCATGCATGGGCACTCCTTACAGTTAGTGATCATTCTACTATAATGATCCATAAAGTGACTCTTGCACTTATTGCTAAGTCACCAGTATTTACAATAATGTCTAGCATAAGCTAGATATTCAGTAACTATTTGAATCTGAAGAATGAACCCTGATCTATACTATAACATAAGCTCCATGAAAGCACAGACAATATCTGTGTTATTCTCCAATCTTTTCATTATCATGGCACCCTTGTGACATTCTATAAATTTATAAATGAATAAATAAAACAATTACATAAGTTTCTTGGGGTAGTCACTGGACACTCAATTAAATCTAGGATCATTTTCAGAAGCTCTGCTATGTGGGGAGGAGGGCTAACATGTGGAGACTGGAATCCTAAACTAACAGACTAAGTAAAAAAATGCCTACTGGAAAACAAGAAAACAATTAAAATAAAATATGACTTTTTAGAAGTCCCAATGGCTTAGTTCAGTGCTACTTTGAGCTGTTCAAAAGCAAATTTTGAACTCTTAATGTTTGTCGTCAATCCATTCCCCAAAGCCTGACATCATTCATTGTATCCTGCATTTTCATCTCTTTATTCTAGACAACTCTTTGGAAATAAATTTAACTAATTATTTATCTATTAATCAATATTTATTAAGTACCAACCCTATACCTAGTCTTGGTTAGGTTCTGGGGGCTTAAAGGTGAAAGATAAAGTTTCTTCTTCAACTCACGATTTAATCCAGGGACTTTAAAAGGCAAATATCAATTTACCTAAATCACTGAAACTAAATTCACAAGGAAATGTAACCAAATGAATGATAATAAAAGTTATCATCATCATGGAAAAATAGTTCTTTACTATTTACATAGCTTTTTCATAAACATGATTTTGTGTTTACTAAAATTCCATGAAAGAAATTATTATTACGTTAATTCTCATGGGTAAACTTAGATCAGGGGACTTAAAAACCTTGGCCCAAAGTAATACATGTGGTAAGAAACAAAGATGTTAAGTCCAGATCTTTCCATTCCAAATTCTCAGGCTTTTCCCACTGCACTTTTCCCACTGCACTTTTCCATTTAAGATAAATATTCATCAATGACCTCTGTACAAATAGATTCTTCTAAACTCGGAATGTCTTTCCCATTGTTCACCATGGTTTACTTTTTATTCTGATGACACATGTATAATGATGTGTACAAAAATCATTTTAGGATCTCACAGAGACACTATTCCTCCTTAGAGAGCCTCAAATACGTAGCCCCTCCGTCTTTCAGTGCCTCCTTTGAGATATGAATCTGAGGGAGAGTATGGGTTGCTTTGGCCTTAACTGTTACCAGTACACAAATGTCCCTTTACTCTATATCTTCCTTGTGTCAACTGCCTTGCGTCGCTGCTAGCTGCCTCCAAGCTGCCAGAATCAAGAACTTGGATAAAATCTAGCTGGAGGAAATTCAATCCAGGCAAGACAAAAGTGATGCTGATAGGCAGAAGTATTTAGAGTAAATAAGGAGAAGTGCTGTTTCGCTGGCAATCGGGACATCATGCCCACCAAACATAAACAGCTTTGTGGTGTGACTGGACTCTGTTGCTTCTGGACTTCCTAACAGCTACTGTGGCTGAAAATGCCATCTTCTATCTCCAGCTGGCTTGAAGGCTGCATACTGTCTTCCAAATTAAGATTCTGCCACAGTGATGTACACATTTGTCATATCCAGCTGGACTACTATAATGCGTTCTAGCTGGTTCTCAATACACAAAACTACATAAACGTTAGAGACAACAGTGTAAAGTAATTTACTTGTTGGGAAAACCAGCCATCAAAATTAGATGCATGCTTAGGTTTTTGGACAAGCCCCATAGCTGTCAATCTGCAAAGGAGCATGAAATTTATCACTAAAGACTAAGTCACATGATAAGCTGATACGAGTCCAAGGCCCAAAACTTTGTAACGAGGACACCAACAATTAATAAGTAAAAAAATAAAGAAAACAGGAAAGAACATATCAAACTCATAGCATGTTAGATAAGGCCTTTGACTTTTAGTTGTGGGTTTATCTCCCAATTTGCCTTTCAAAATAAGACTTTTCACCTATCACCCTGAGTAAGTCAGATTCAAGTAGATCACCATTCCTATACTTAGTAGTACATCCTTACTCATTGAAAAACAATGAACAACAAAGCATTACATTAAATGTAAAGTCACTTGCAAAATTCACCCTGTCAAAATGCCACCTAAAATATCCACTATTCCTTCACTAATATGAAAAACTCCAACTAGAGACATATTTTTTCAATGAATTGTTTTCAAATTTTGATTCTCAGAGACTGTTGAAACTTTAGAGGAAAAAAATGTGTGTATTATTTATGATTTCCCCATTTAAACCATGGCATAATGTATAATATAGGCAAGAGATCGATTAATACTTTCTCTAAAGTCCAGATAATAAATATTTAGGCTTTGTGGGCTATCCAGAAATGCGAAAGCGGTCATAATATGTAATGAATGAGCATGGCTGTGTTCTAATAAAACTTTCTTTACAAACACCAAAAATTAAAAAATCTAAAAACCAGCTTTTGGGCCTGCCAAAAAACCCCCCAAAAAACAGCAGCAGTATGGATGTAGCGCACGGTTATGTTTTGCTGATCCCTGTTCTGTGGAAGTATCTTTAAAAAGACATAAAATTTCACACCATCAGGCCCTAAATCAATAGCTCTGCCACTGTCTTCCTAGGAAATCTTGGTCAAGTTTTTAAACTGCCTCAGTTTTCTCATCTGTAAGACAGAGTTAATAACATTATACACCTCAATGGATTATTCTGAGCATGAACTCTGATAACACATTTTTCAAAATATACTAATTGCACACAGTAAGTGTTCAATAAATGTTCTCTATTTGCACACATTATTATTCTAGAGTTAACTCTTCAGTTTATTTCAATGAAAGAATTAGAAAAATAGTCTTTTTGTATTTAAATTTTCAAAATTATGTTTTAAGTGCCTAGATATTCTCTTCTCGAGGAAGGAGGGAGCCAGATTTACCCAAAGATGTCAAAGAACATCTGGAATGGGGCAAAAACATGACCAGCCGGGAGTTACAAAATCAGCCTAAAAGCCCAGCTCCACCTGTACTGACACCTACCTGATTTCGGTCTTCGATTGTCAACAGCTCCACCTCCCCACATTTATCCAAGACGTCTCTAACCAGAAGCTTGTCCACGAGAGTAGGCTGAAGGAGGTTCAGCAGCTGGAGACACTCATCATGATGGTTCTCAAAGGATGGAGAGGGCAGGTCTGTGAGCTCAGGGTTCATGTAGCGGGCAGCTAAAGGGTTGCCTGCTCTCTGGAGGGCCTCCATAAATGCCTTAGGCCAGCCCAGGGGCCAGTCCCCCCTCTCCAAGGTGCTCAGCAGCAGTCCAGCAGCGCAAATGTTTCCCTGGGTGACGGCCATCCTCTGAATCTGCTCTTTCACCTCTGCAGGCAGAAAGGTCAGGTAGTCCAGTACGGGCTCCACCTGGATGTACCCTTTCACTCTGGCCCTGAAGCACGAGATGAGATACTTGAAACTCTTGTCTGCAGAATACCCGTTCGACATCTTTCCTTCTCAGAAGAGGAGAGGATCTCCCAAGCAGACAAGTTGCTGTTCTCTGTTCAACAGGTGCTGTGTGTGTACCACTGTCCGTTGCCTTGGAGTAGCAGGGTCTGCAGCAGTGTGCCTGACAGCAAAGGGGCTGGCCACAGGGCCCCCAGACGGCGCGGCGGTGAGGTCGCACGGGGCAGGTGGGCAGGTAGTGCCCGGCCGGGACGCAGCGGTGGGCGGAGGGCGCGCACCCCCAGCCTCTGCAGTGCTCGCGCGGCGGAAACCAGGCGGCCGCCGCTGCGCACTCGGGCAGGAGCTTTTGAGTCCAGCTTTGCGTCAGACAGTTTCTGTTTCGATTTTCCTTCTCAGGAGTTGCCAAACGTCAGCTGCCTGGCGGGGGTGTGGCTGCTAGGTCCCAGAGGAGCCACCGTTTGATCGGCTCTGGCCAGGGGACTTCTTTGGCCAAGGGCGCTGTGGGACAGAGAAAAGGAAAGCGAACTCCGCCCCGCCCCCTCGCGCCCCAGTAAGGCAACCGAGCTCTCGCAATGCTCCACCTGCGGGGATTTTGTCTCCCTTGCAGGATTCT
>PVJD01007602.1:0-82048 GCA_004026545.1 Mormoops blainvillei | reverse complement strand
TTTGTGTTAGTAACAATGGCCTTCCCCAGCTTGCTTTGTCAGGAACCACAACGGATCTGGGCCCTTAGGCCCAGAGAACACATGGCCTTGCCTAAGGCCGCACAGCAAACTGGGACCAGTGCAGGACCCAAGCCATGCCAGAAGAGGAAGGTGAGACTCCCAAACAAGGAGACTAAAGCTCAGGCCCACCACCCTGAGGCCCAGGGCTGTGTCACCTGATACCAGGGGTACAGCCCATTCCAGGTCCAGTTGTCCAAACCTAGCCAGGGGAGGACCTGGGGTGGCTCCTGTCCTCATCTCGTCCTGTGCCAGGTAAGGAATGTCCAGAAAGTGGGCCTCTTCACCACCCCGGCCCCTCCCACCCCAGGGCAGAGAGGTCTGTGTCCAGCCCAGGCAGAAGGAGCTAGGTAAGAGTGAGGGGCCACCGCTCAGATGGGCTAGCTGGGTCCTGGTGAGGCAGCACTTTCCCAGAGTCCCACAGCAACACCAGGGGTGAGCCCTTGTGCAGAAGGCAGTTGGACGTAGTGTCCCCATTAAATAGAGAGGGAAGTCGAGGTTCCTCCTTGGAGGAGTGCTGGCTCATCCCGACTCCTACCTCAGGTAGCTCCTGGGACAGATGAACTCTCAGCTCCAGTCAAGCCCTCATCTGCACCAGGCAGGTATGGAAGCTGCTTTATAAGGTTCCCTGGTATGCAGAACCTACAGGAAAGGGATATGGGGAGGGTCAGGTTTGCTTGTGGTTGCAAGTGTTTTCCCTGCAAACATGGCTTGTGCCAAAATGTCCCATCCCACAGGGGCGGTGGGGCTGCCACGTAGCCTGGCCCAGTTGCCAACTGCTGCAAGACCCTAGGGTTGGGCAGCTGGGGAGATCTCTGGAGCGAGGTCTGCTCCCAGTTGGGACCCATCATCACCGCAGCCAGGCCTGGCCAGACCTGGGAGGGAGGGAAGGCCCAAAGTCAGGGGGATGGCCCCTGTAACCTTGCAGGCTGAGTGCCTCCAAGCTGGCCCAGAAACATGACCCTTTTAGGAGATCTGGGAGGCTGCCTGAGCCCCTGCCCCAGAGCCTGGATGAGTCCCGATCCTGATCACACACTGAGCCCCGACCCCTGTCACAGGCTGAGCCCTGATCCTCATCGGACATTGAACCCTAACTCAGACAACAGACAAGAGGATGTGGATGACCTAGTCCCTGCTACTTGACACCCCAAACTCACTCCAAATGCCAGTCACACTCACAGTGGATTCAGCCCACTGTCCCTTTCTGCACTATAAACTCCAGGCTCCGCCTTCGCTACACGGGGCCCAAGGGACTATGCAAATGTGAAGAGAGTATATGTATATGTGTGTGTGAGGGTTTTATGTGTGTTTGTATGTGTGTGGTTACATGTGCCTGGTCATGTGTACATGTGTATTAGGTCATAATTCCTGGCATCAGAGGAAAGTGTGTGTGTATGTGTACATGAAATGGTCATGTTGTCACATTGGTTTATGGTGTTACATGCCTGTTTACGTGACCCTACATGAGTGCAGGTGTGGGGAGTTCTGTGTATATTTTATACAGGATCCGGCACAAATAACACCCCTTTTTTAATTACAAAATATTTTATTATAAAATCATAAGCATGAAATTATGTAACATCACAATATCACACTCAAGCACACAAGGTGACATTTTAGGTGAAATGTTCAAATTAAAACTATAAATTATTACACCCATATTAGTACCTTACCAACCACACTCAAGAAGGCATTACTTCTGCCAGACCCTGTGTATATGGGCTTGGTATACTGGGTATGCCTGTGGGTCTGTGTATACATGGTGTTAAGTGCATGTATGTATGTGTACATGTGTAGAGTGGATTGTTTCCTGGTGTTGGGAGGAGTGTATATGTACTTGTGTGTGTATATACATGTGGGCACAGGAGGTGATGGCATAACTTCAGGGAAATCCCCCTCATGTCACCTGGAGTACAGGGACAAAAAACCTCAGGGTCTTCCCCCACTCCAGAGCCCTCCATGGCTCCCACCGATTCCATACCAGCCCAAATACCAGGGCCAGAGCCCTGGCCTACCCTGTGCTGGGTCCCCACTAGAGCAACAGAACTGATGGAGTCCATGGACACCACTGCGTTCTCCCCTGAGAGACCAGCGCTCACGTGGACCGGCGCTGCCCCCAAGCCAGGGCTCCACTGCTCTATTCTACAGGCCAAAAGCAGTGAGAAGAGCCAGCTGCACACTGCCTAACACTCTACTCCTGGCCTCAGCTTGTCCAGCCCTCCTGGCCCTCACCGTAGCAGAGACAAACGGCAGAGTAGGTGGAGGGGGGTACAAATATTGACAGAAGCCGCTCTCTGTGTTTGCTCTCAGCATGGACACTTCCTCTCCCTCAGCATTTCCAGCACAGGGCACACTGAGGGACAGCGGCAGACACAAAAGAGGGAGATTCTCACCAGCCCCTCCCCCCTACAGCATGGTGAGCACCATTCAGTGACACCTGCTCTGTGCAAGATATTCTGACAGTCCCTTTACCCTCCCCCCAAGGATGGGACCTGGTTCTTCTCACCCCTCGGCCACTGCCTTGAACACACCAGGTGCTTCCTAAGTATTATGTTGGATTAATAATGAATGTACAATTCTAAGACCCTTGTAACAATTGTAACGGCAACATTTCAGGGCTTCCCCTCCACCAAATATTCTTGAGGGTGCTGCATTAGTTTCCCATTGCTGCTATGGCTTACCACAGACTTAGTGACTTCAAGCACAAATTATTATCTTACAGTTAAAGGAGGTCAGAAATCCAAACTGGTTCTCCCTGGGCTAAAATCAGGGTATTGTCAGGGCTTTGTTTCTTTCTAGAGGCTCTAGAAGAGGATCTGTTTCCTTACCTCCTTCCTTGGCTCATGGCCCCTTCCTTCATCTTCAAAGTCAGGAGGTTAGGCTGAGCACTCCTCGGGCTGTCATCTCTCTTCTCTTTTCCCTTCCTCTTCCACTTATGAGGACCGTTGTCATTACACCGGGCCCACTTGGATAATATAGGATATTCTCCCATCTCAAGGTCATCTGATTAGCAATCTTAATCCCATCTGAAAGCTTTAACTCCTCTTTGTATGTAACCAAACATATTCACATGTTCCAGTTTTTGTACACAGGCCTCTTTGGGGAACCATTATTCCACTCGCCACAGGTACTTAGCCTGCAATTTAAGCAATGGCCACCAGGGGGCAAAATGAATTCCTTTCTGCTTTACCATCTAAACAGGCTCCCTCCCCAGCCAGTGCCAACAGAAATACAAACAAACAAACAAAAAACAAATGTAGCCAGACGTTTCCACTCTGTTATGCTATTGTTTTTCTCCAGTAAAAAGTATAGCTTCATTAAAACAACAGCACACATACATTATTTGGTGTTATGCAAAATGCCCACCAGTGAGAAGCTCAGCACTACAAAATACTCACATACAACCTAAGAAGATCGCAAGCCTGGGAAGCTTGGGGCAGGAAGGGCTCTGGAGCAAGAAAAAGCATGGCCTGGCTATTGGAGCCTCAGCTCTCTCCCTAAGACCCTATCATGACCGTTCCTGTCTTGAGGCCTCAATTTCCCCATCTTAAAAGTGGAAAGTGGATCAGAATGGGTTCTTCCAAGAGAAAGTTCCAGGGCCAAGCTGGTGAAAGTTCTAGGGCAGACCCCACGCCCTCCACATCTGCTTTGTGAGGTCACAGTGCCAACAGCTCCACTTGACAGGGCAGATTCCACATGACACTTTTCAGGGACCGCTAGGAGGATCCAGTAGCAGCCCCTTCCTCCTCGCCAAGTCCCAGCGTGCCCCACCACCATTCCCTGTCTTAGAGAAGGGAATCAATGCCGCGGTTCCCAAGGAACCCCAGGGACCCGTGTGGCCCCCCCGAAGATGTGGCCCACACCTGCAGGAATCCCAGGCCCAGGAGGTGAGGACAGCAGCCCCTCCCTCTGCCCAGCCCTTCATAGTTTACAAAATGCTGCCCCTCTGCCCTCTCCTTGGAGGTGAGTAGGCATTACCACCTGCACTTCCCAGATGCAGCGACTGAGGTCAGAAGGGTTTGACAGTGGCTTTTCTAAAGTCCCCCGTCCAGGAAGCGGTGGAACAGTCATCCTTTCAGCCTGTGTTTACTGACCTCCTACTGTGTGCCAAGGCACTGGGAGTGCTGGGAGCACAGTGACACACCTGATTTGGGGTCGGCAGACCTGGGTCTGTCCCTGATTTGGAGGCTGGTGGTCTCGGGCAGACTTCTCCGCAACTCAACCTTTCAGTCTGGAACACGGGCGTCATGTTCCTTGTGAATTGTAAAATGTCATTGTGAACCTTGTCAGCCCCAGGGTCGTCCAAAGAGGCCGGAACCCCAGCAGGACAGCAGAGGAGCCCTTACCAAACATGAGTAAGCAGGGAAGGAAGAGGGGGGCCCTCGGGTCTTTGTGGACAGCAAAGGGCTGAGGCTCAGAGATGTCAGAAGGGCAACCCAGGGTCACCTGGCCAGGAGCAGGGCAGGGAGCAAGGACGCTGGCACCAAGCTCTAGGAGCTTCCCGGCTGTCGGCGGGCACCATGTCCCAAAGGTCAGCTGTGACATGACAACCCTGTGTTCTCTGCAGATACCTTGCTGTTGCCAATTCGTCTCAACACCCCAACCCTAGTCCTGACTCAGTGCATATTGGGATGTATGTGTACGTATACACAACCACCTCGGGCCAGGCTGACTGGGGGGTAAGGCCTCCCTGGGGGGCAGGGAGGGAGCCGCAGGTGGAGATCTGGAGGTCTTCCCATCAGAGGTGTCAAGGGTGTCATTCCAGCCAAGATATCTCTAGTGGTTGGAGAGAGGGAGTGGAGGGAGATGTGCAGCTTGGAGGAGGGGCTAACTGCTGGCCCTCCCCTACTCTGACACTAGCCTGGCCGCTGGGTCAGGAGGACACTGGGGAGGTCATGGGAATGGTCTGATGCAACTCACCCTCACCTCAGACGACCTAGAGATTGGTCTTTTACTTCTGTGTTCATCCACTCACCCCTCCATTTATTCATCCACGAAGTCGTGTATCCAGCCATCTGTCTATGTACCCGTCTGTTGTAATATCTACGCATCCCATCCATCCCCTGAGTCATCAGTTCACCCATACCTTTGTTAATATTCCATCCACCCAGTCATCGACCCACCCATCCTTTTACACTTCCTCTCATTCTCCTATCCTCTCAGCCACCTTTCTATTCATCCATCTTCCAAACCATTCCATTCACCTGTGTATCCTCCCACCAACTCATCCATCCTGATTTCCTGCTTTTTACCTAGCTCCACACTGGGCAATGCTGGGTACCCAGGATGAACCAGACAGGACCATGTCTTTGAGAAGCTCCCAGTGTCTAGGCATGGGCATCCACACATCCCAGACCTTTTTTTTTTTTTGGTGCTCCTGTGTCACTATTAAGCAACACGCATCTATAGTGCTCATATTTATTCCACACTCACACTTACCCATAAGCAGAGAGGGGCTGCCCTGGACTCAACTAGCAAATCAAGGGGTCTCCCAGCTCCAGGGTGTCCCCAGCACTAGGACAGTCAACAAGGCATTGTAGAATAAGAACAAGGATACAACTACTCCCTGGCTTCTGTCTCCTCCGCAGCCTGGATCACCTGCCTGGCCTGCTTCCTGAGGACTCAGGCCTACCACATTTTATTCAACACCTGCAGGTGAGCAGGTGAGGGAAGGGCGATAGGGGCTGGAACCGTGCGGCTGGTGACTACAGCAGCCCCCTCACTGGTTTGAACCTCCTCTTGATCTCTAGAGCAGATAAGCTATCCCCACACCTGGCTTTTATCAGATCCCCTCACCCCAGAACCTACTGTGGCTCCCCACTGCTCCATCGCCTCGGCCTGCATCCCTCTGAAATCCGACCCCATCCTTTCTTTCAGAGCTGCCCTCGTTCTGCTTCCAGCTGTGGACCCTTTGGGCCGGAAAGGCTAGGGTTCTCACTCCCTGGACCCACTCTTTTTATTCCTGCTTCCACACCTCTGCTTGCTCTGTTCTCCCCGCCTGGAATGCGCAACCCGTCCCTCCCCTTTACCCTTCCCGCCCCACAGGCTTCTCTGAATTCCTGCAGAGCTTTCGACCTCACTCGCTCACTTGCTTTCACGCTAAATGTTTCCTTAATGCCTACTCTGGGCTCGGCCTTGTCGCCCAGCACTCACGAGCTCCCAGTGGGGCGGGGAAGACAGGCACCAAAAACAGAGTGAGTGTGGGGAGTGTGAGTCTGGAGGTTGTAGGAAGAGGGGCATTTGAATCCTGAAGGATGCATTCACCGAGAGAGAAGGCAGGAGGGAGCAAACAGTGTGTAGGTGGACAAAGGGAGTGCGAGGACACGATGACCACCGTGAGTTGATCTCTGATGGCCCCAAATGCTGGGGAAGAGCTTTCTGTCCTCTGTAACGCTCTGGAGCCATGGAACACGGCCAGCATCTTGGAGAGGGTGTCACTGCCCAGAGAAGGACCCTCCCCTCAGGGTGGGAAAGAGCCGAAGGCCAGGCAGGGACTGGCCGGCCTGGGCACAGCCCTGCCCCACCTTGATCACTGCTTCCCTGTCTTCCAGATGCAAGTTGCTCTTCCAGAAGCTCATAGAAAAGACAGGTGTCCTGGTCCTCTGTGCTTTTGGTGCGTTCCCAGGGCCCTGCCCCGTCCAGGGCGGAGGTATCCCTGGCTCCCGCCCATCCTGGGGGGCAAAGAGGGAGGGCTCTGGCACTGCCTAGGTGACACTGGGTGAAACACTGCCCCTCTGTGAGCCTCAGTTTCCCCATCTGTCTAATGAGTGTTGCTATGAGGATTAAATGAAATGATGACCAATGAAAATTTTTGAAAGCTCAGAAAAGCTTGGAAAGCTAAAAAACCCTTCCCAAACCACATTATGGTAATTATTACTCCCTCTCTCAGGGTTTCGGTGGCTTCCTCCTGGTCGCCACCGCCTCCTGCCACATCACAGCTCTGCTTCCTCCAAGTACTCTCCCGCCCCTCAAATGTAGGGGACCGGGGAGGGGGGATTTCCTAGAAATTCCTAGAAAACAACCCAACAAATAAGATTTCTTAAAATAATATTTTTGAGATACAATTCATATACCATAAAGTACACCATTTTAAAGTGTATAATTCCGTCATTTTGCGTTTATTCACAAAGTTGTGCATTCATCACCACTATCAAATTCCAGTATTTCCACTACCCCAAAAAGCAGCTCCCCAGGTGTTCCCCATCCTCCCTACCCCCAGACCTAGACACCACCCAGCGATTTTCTGTCCCTATGGATTTGCCTGTTTGGACATTTCCGATAAATGGGATCAAACCGTACGTGGTCTTTGTGGCTTCTTTTACTTGTAACGTTTCCAAAGTTCACCCATGTTGTAGCATATATTAGCATTTCACTCCTTTTTATAGCTGAATAAGAGGATACACTACATTTTGTTTGTCCATTCATCAGTTGATAGATATTACAGTTGTTTCTGCTTCTTTGGTTCTTATTAACAATGCTGCTATGAATGTCCCTATAAGATTTTTGCGTGAACAGGTGTTTTCCATTCTCTTAGGTAGCTACCTAGGCACAGAGTTTCTGGGTCATGTGGTGACCTATGTTTAACTATCTGAAGAATTGCCAAGCTGTTTCCCAAAGTGGCTGCACCATTTACGTTCCTAGCGGCAGGGTATGAGGGTTGCATTTCTCCACAGCCTCACCAGCACTTGTTATTGTCCTACTGTAGCTGTCCTAGTGGGTGCGAAGTGGTATCTCAGTGTGCTTTTCATTTCATTTCCTTAATGATTAGTAATGCTGAACATCTTTTTATGTGCTTATTGGTCATTGGTATATCTTCTTTGGAGAAATGTCTATTCATGTCTTTGCCCATTTTTATTCTACTTTTTTAAAGATTTTATTTATTATTAAAGAGAGGGGAAGGGAGGGAGAAAGAGATGGAGAGAAACATCGATGTGTGAGAGAAAGGTCAGTTGGTTGCCTCCTGCACGTGCCCCAGCTGGAGACTGGCCCACAACCCAGACGTGTGCCCTGACCAGGAATTGAACAAGTGACGTTTCACTTTGCAGGACAACACTCAACCAACTGAGCCACGCTGGTCAGGGTTTTGCCTATTTTTAAGTTGGGTTATTTGTCTTTGTATTATTAAGTGGTAAGAGTTTTTTATATAGTCTGGATACAAGTCCCTTATCAGACATATGATTTACAAATATTTTCTCTCATTCTATTGGTTATTTTTTCACTTTCTTGATAATGTCCTTTGCAGCAAAACCTTTTTTTAATTTTCATGAAGTCAATTTATCTGTTTTCCTTTGTTATTTGTGTTTTTGGTGTCATAGCCACGAAGATCTACTCCCATGTGTTCTTATAAGGTTTTTATAGTTTAACTCTTACATTTAGGCCCAGGATCCATTTTTTTAGTCAATTTTTGTATATGGTGTGAAGTAAGGTCCAACTTCATTCTTTGGAATATAGAAATCCAGTTGTATCCACACCATTTATTGAAAAGTATGTTCTTTTTCCCATTGAATTCACTTGGCACACTTTTTGAAAATCATTTGACCATAAATGTGCTTATTTCTGGACTCTCAGTTCTATTTCATTGACCTATATGTCTATCTGTTTGGTTGTACTACCCTGTATTGACTGCAATAGCTTTGCAGTAGGTTGTGAAATCTAGAAGTGTGAGTCCCCCAACGTCCTTCTTTTCAGGGTTGTTTGGCTATTGTGGGTCCCTTATGTTTCAGTATGAGTTTTAGAATCAACTTTTTCATTTCTATAAAAAATAATATGTCATTGGGAGTTTGATAGGCATTGCACTGACCCATAGATGATTCAATAGGAAGTACTGTTAAGCATTATTAAAATATTAACAACATTAAGTCTTTCGATCCGTGAACATGGCTGCCTCTCCATTATTGATGGGTCTCTATGTCTTCTGCAATTTATTTCAGCAATGTTTTAAGTTTTCAGAGTGTAAACTTTGTACTTCTTTTGTTAAACTTACCCTAAGTATTTTATTCTATGAGATGTATTGTACATGAAATTATTTTCTTAATTTTATTTTGATTGCTCATTGTTAGTGTTTAGAAATACAATTGATTTTTGTATACTGGTCTTGCATCCTGCAACCTTGCTGAACTCATTTATTACTTCTGACACTGGGCAAGACACACAGTGTTGAACATTTTAGGATTCTATGTGCAAGATCATGTCATCTGCCTTTTTTTCTCTCAGCTAATTGACCCGGCTGGAACCCCCAGAACAATTTACATTGAAAAGGCAAGAGCAGACACCCCTGTCCTGTTCCTGATCTTTAAAAGTTAGCATCCAGTCTTTCATCCTTAAGTAATGTTAGCCATGGGTTTTTATAAATGGTCTTTATCATATTGAAGAAGTTCCTTTCTAGTTCTAATTTATTGAGTGTTTTAATTTGAACAGCTAATAGGTTTTGAAGGCTTTTATTAATGGCTTGAACAGTAGGATTTCAGGCAACACAGATATAAAATGCAGAGAAGACCACCCCCTCTTCTCTTCACCAATTATTCTGAGTAGGATTGGGATAGGGGAGGGAGAGAAGACATGGATTCCTTGGTTTATGTGAGAAACTTTGCATATATGATATCATTCAGTCATGAAGTGTATATTACTATTATCCCATCTTACAGATGAGAAAACTGAGGTATACAGAGGTTAAGTAACTTCTCCCAAAGTTTCACAAAGTTAGTAAGGGTTAAAGTTGGGATTTGAACCCAGATGCCTAAATTCCAGACCATAAGCTCTTAGCCTCTCATCTTAAATGGCTCATCCTCATTCCTCTGGCCTCACAGGATTCTGGGTGTTTTCTGTACACTTACCATCCAAAGTGGAAGTCTGGCAGGTGAGTATATGCTCTCTTCAGGTGCACAGCTGGCTGGCCTCTTCCCCAGTGAATGTCAGCTCTATAAGCTCCTCTCACTGTCACCACATCTGAACCCTAATCAGTTTCTGACTCATCCCAGTTCCAAATCTCTGACTTTGCCATACCACTCACTTGGAACTCATCTCTCCCACCAAAATGTGACTTTCAAAGACAAGATGCAATATTCTCTCCTGCAGGAAGCCTCTCCTGTCACTCACTCCCAGAGATAACCCATCTCTTCTTTATCAAGGCCCTCACATAAAGTGGGATGTTGAGGACAGGGAACACATTTCTCTCTCTACTCAAGGCAGTTTGTTCTGCTCAAATAAGATGAGATTGTTTGCTTTGTGTTTCCTTGGGAGGACGGAGGAGGAAATCAGTGATCAGAGCTCCCTGTCTGAGGGCACCAGAGAGTCTCAGAAGGTCTAGAGAGAAAGGGGATTTCATGGGCCTGTCCCTCCCTTTTTCCTTCTCCCCTTACAAACTCCTTCATCTCCTTCAAAATCCAGCTAATATGTCACCTCCTCCAGAAACACCCAGCCAGAAGTGGTCACATTGCCCTCTCTCCACCCATAATTTTCTCTAATCATGAATGTAATATTCTGTAATCATGACTATTTCCCAAACTGTACTGGCAGCCATCAAAGGCAGAACCAGGTCTCATTTATTACAGCAATGTCTACCTCGGGGCCACGCACAAGGTTGAAACCATCAATGTAGGATGACAGGATGGTCACATGGGAGTGCGAATGGAGAGAGAATAGACGGGAGGATGAAAGTGATGGATGTAGGGGTTGGGTGAAGTGTTTGGGGGATAGATGTGGGTGAGTAAATGGATGGATGGATGGATGTTTAAATGGGAGAGTAGATAGTTGGGATGGTGAATGGATGAATGGATGGGTGGATGGGATAAATGGATTGATGAGAGGGTTAATGGATAAGGTAAGGTAGATGGATGGGAATATAGATGGATGAGAAAGGTTGGATAAATGGAGACGATGAAAGAGGGTAGATGGATGGGATGGTGGGTGGATGGGCAGGTAGATGAATGTGGATGTGTGTGGATGGAGGGGTAAAAAGGAAGGTAAATTGGACTTTGGGTAGATGGTAGATGGGTGATGGATAGAAGAGTAAATAAGAAGGTAGAAGAATGGATGGATTTATGGTTGTGGGAAAATGGATGGGTGAAGCTCTATTGGATCCAGATTAGACCACCTGAAGGAGATCTCTTGTTTCTTCAACACCCCACCAGGATGACAGCATTAAAAGTCCACTGCAGAGCTTGAGGTAGGAAGAATCTGCTAAATAGTTCTATTAACGCCTAAAAACCAGAGCTATAGCCAGGTTCTGGGATGTATTGACTAACAATGTGGGCCCTGAAGTCAGACCAATTGGGTTTAAATCCCCACTCCCATACTGCCTACCTAGCTAATCTTATGCAAGACACTTTAGCTCTCTGGTCCTTTGACTTCTCATTTATGAGACAAGGCATAATACCCATTTGCTCTGGGTAGTTATGGATGTTAAAGAAGATATAACCTGTCTTGAATAATTCCTAGCCCATAGTTAGCGCTCAGTAAAAGGTAGCTGTGGAGAATTTTAATCAAGATACCACCTGGTGGCAGAATCCTTAATTGCAGACAAAATACTCAGGAATATTTGGAAGGGACGAGCTGGGTTAAAGAATATTCCAAGCAGATGAAGAGCATGAGTACTGTTTTAGAGATAAGAACCTGGATATGTCCAGGCATGGGCCCAGGAGAGCAGAAAATGTAAAGCTAGTTTTTAATGGGCTGACTGGCAAAGGTAGAAGCTGAGGATGACAATAGCATCACAAATCAGTCAGTCCGTGATCTCACTCCTCCCTTGTAAGGATGTACCAGGAGAAGGTGCGACATCACACTGGGGAAATCCAGGACCTCCGTGGTAATATAACCCAGCTCATTGCCAAGCTCCAAGAGATGGAAGCCATGTCAGATGAGGTGAGATGCTGGCCATTCTGCCCCCAAACACCTGACTTCTCTGTTTGATGCCCTGTTCCCTATATCCCAAGTTTTGGTGGATCATATTCCCCCATAACTTCCTGAAAAAGAGTGAAATCAGAGGTATATTTATTTTTTTAGAAATTGCATATTTGAACCTGTCTTTATTACATCCTTATACTTGCTTGATAGTTTGGCTGGGTATAAAATTATACATAGGAAATACTTTCCTCTGAGAATTTTGAAACAGTCCACTATTGTGTTCTAATTTATACTATTGCTGTTAAGAAGTATAATGGCACTTTTATTATAGGTCTTTTGAGTATAGGTCCTTCATCCATGGGAGTTTGTAGGATATTCTTTTTATCCTCAGTATTCTATATTTAACTCACTTGTGGGATGATAAGTTTATCAGATCTATGGATTAATGTTTTTCAATAGTTTTGGAAAATTCTTAGCTATTACCTGTTAAAATATTTCTTCTTTCTATTACCTGTCTCCTCTCCTAGGACTCCAATTATATTTATGCTAGACCTTTAGAACGTGTTCCACATGACTGCTATGCTATTACTTGGTTTGTCTATTTGTTTGTTTGTTTTTCATTCTTTTTTTCTATGTGCTTAAGTTTTGATATTTTCTATTTACATTTCTTTAGGTTAACTAATAATCCTGTATTCTGTTCTGTCCAGTCTACTGTTAAATCTTTCCATTAAGTTCTTAATTTCATATGTTGCATTGTTTAGCTCTAGAATATACATTTGATTCTTTTTTAGATTTTAATTCTATGGTAAAGCTTTCCAACATTTCACCTGTGTTGTCCATCTTTTCCTTTATTTTATTTAACGTACTCATCATAGTTATATTAAAATCCTCATCTGCTAAATCCAATATCTGAATCATCTATGGTGTCCTTTAATTACCTGTTTTTTCTTTGAAGTATCAATCATTGCCTCTTCATGTCTGGTAATTTTTTAGTGTTTTCTGGACAATGTATACAAGAGACCTGTAGGTATGCCAGATAATTATAATTTCTACCAGTGGGAGTTCCCCCTTTTCTTTACGTGGATGATGAAATGCACTGATCACATCTATGAAGATATGCTTTGAGTTGGTTCAGACCTGGATTACAGTTCTTATAAGATTTAGTCAGAGGTTTTCAGTTTAACCCTCTAGCTTCCTGCCCATGCAGCTTCAAAAATTCGATAATTTTCCTGATGGGAAAGACTAATCCTACGTTTGAGGCCTCTCAAGTCTCCGATTTTTGTCTCCTAGCCCTGCACAAATGCAAAGTTTCTGACCCTAGTGGCAGACTGCCCTGTCAGAGACAAGCTTGGATTCTCAGCTTCTAATTGTGTCCAAAAATGGTTTAGTGCCTGCAGATGAAGTACAGCTGTAGCCACTCAGCATTGATTCACCACTCCTTCTAGAGAAGTGGTTCTCAAAGTGTGGCCCCCACAGCGGCAGTATCAGCATTATCTGGAAAAATGTTACAAATTCAAATTAATAGGCCCCACCCAGACTTACTGAATTATATATGTAGTTTTAGGATGGGAACCAACCTCTCTGCACCTCAGTTTTCACATCAACAAAATACTCATAATCATTTCCCTGTAACACCCTAGCTGTTATTAGAGCTACTGCTGCTGCATAGCAAACCACCCCAACACTAGTGATACAAAACAACCATTTTATTATGCTCAGAGGTTCTGTGGGTCAAGAGTTCAGATAGGACATAGCAGGGATGGTTTGTCGTTTCTTCATGATGGCTGGGACCTCATCTGGGAAGACTTGAAGGCTGTGGGTGACTCGGCAGCTTGGCCTGAAGTCATCTGGGGGGTGTCTTCACTCACATGTGTGGAGGTAGATGCTGGCTGGCAACTGGGAACTCAGGGATGTTGACTTAAGCACCCAAATGTGGCCTCTCCATGTGGTCTGGGCTTCCTCACAACATGGTGGCTGACTTCCAAGAGTGAGTGTCCCCAGAGAACAAAGCAGTGCTGTATCGTTACCTCATAGGACTTAGCTCAGAAGTCACAGAGTACCATTCCTGCCGTAATCACAGGCCCGCTCAGACTGATGAGGAGGGAACTTAAGTCCCATCTCTCAATGGGAAGAATGTCAAAGTCACATTGAAAGAAGAGCATGGAATGGGAGATCTTGTTGCATACATTTTTTGTAGCCATTTTTGGAAGATAGTATCTGCCAAAGTTGTGGAGAGTCTAATCAAAATAACAGCCAGTATTCACTGAGCACCGACGGCTTAGTGCTCTACAGCCTTTGTCTGGCAGTAGAGGGTGGCGGTTAAGAGCCTGAACTCTGGGACCAAACTGCCTGGCTCTGCCGCTTACCAGCTGCGTGACCTCGGACCAGTTACCCTTTTGTGCCTCGGTATTCCCATCTTTAAAGCGGGGGTGATAATGGTGCATACCTCCTAGGGTTGCTGTGAGGAGCTAAGAGTAAACACGTGATGCTGAGGAGCCATGGCGCAGAGTAGCGACTTCGCAAATCTTAAGTCTAATCCTCACGACAATGGTTGTCATCCCATCTTACAGACGAGAAAATCGAGACTCAGATGGGCAGTAACTAGCCCAAGGCCCCACAGCAGTAAAGGTCTATCTGACTCCAAGCCTCATGCCCTTAACTTCACTGAGACTCCATTCCCACACGTGGCACTCTGTGCCGGTGGGTATGAAAGCCCTGAGTAAACCCAGCGGGTGGGGTAGGGGCAGCTCTGTGTTGCCTGGCCTTCCTCACAGTACAGTGGCAGGGTGGTCCTGAGTGTGGACCTGCCACATCGTCCACAGGCAGGCGTAATCCGTTAGGGGGTGAAAGCGTTCTGCAACTGCCTGTCACCTGTGTAAACACACCTGTGGGCCATGATCTGTAAGAACACACCAGTGCACAGCTTGTGTTTTCTGACTCTTCAGCAAAAAATGGCCCAGAAAATAATGAAGATGATACAAGGAGACTACATTGAAAAGCCGGACTTTGCCCTAAAGTCTATAGGTAAGCGATGCCCTCCTGCAAATCTGCTCACCTCAGGTTTCCTCAGAAACTCTTCAGAGGGTGGAGTTCACTTCTGGTCGGGTCACCCTCTGCTGCCGGGCAGTTCATCCTCAGAGCTAACCTCCACTCCTTAGCTGGTTTTCTTGCTACAATTTTCAATTTTCTTTCATCGGGAGCTGACGTGGGGATGGGAGGCCCTCCACCACCCCTCCACCTACTCACCAGCCTCCAACCTAGGGGTCAGCAGAACTGTCCCTGCCCCAGGGACACATTAAAAACCAACACAGGCCCGATTACAGTGTGCAGTTGGTTCTTCGGAGAAATGAAGCAGGTGGTTGGGACAGAGGGGACCTGGGCAGAGTGGGCGGCCGGGGACATTTGGGTTGAAACCTGGCGAGGAGGAAAAATCATTCCAGTCCAAGGGAACCGGCGTGAAAGGTGTCCCTGTGAGGACATGGCGGGAGCGAGCACGGGCACGCGGGAGGAAGCGAGGGGGGCCAGCAGGGCGGGTTGCCTCTGCCAGGCAGCCACCAGCTGACCCAGGCGCCCTCAGGCCCAAGGAGATGTGGGGTCAGAGGGCATCGGCTTAACGGCCCAGGGCCGGAGCTCCCCACTCCGGGAAGTGGCTATAATGAACCAGCAGCGACGTAAGTGAGCATTCAGCGCCTGGCACTGCAGGACAAATACCATGTAGTATCAGCTCATTTCAGCCTCGCGACAACACTGTGAGGTGGATGTTACCTGTCATTACTTCTGTTACTGTTACTACTATTATTCCGTTTCCCAGAGAAGGACACTGAGACCCAGAAAGGGCCAGTGACTCATCCAAAGTGGACTGGGCACGGAGTCAGTGCCCACTCAGTGAGGCTCCCCTCGACCAGGCAGAGGTCAGGGCTGCTCCGCTGAGACCCTCCCATCCTTCACCTCCCACACAGGGGCCTCCATTGACTTTGAGCAAACGTCAGCCACATACAACCACGACAAGGCTCGCTCCTACTGGAACTGGATCCGGCTGTGGAACTACGCGCAGCCCCCGGACGTGATCCTTGAGGCACGGAGAATGGCGGGCAAGGAGAGAGTGGCAGGGGAGTGGTCAGGGGCCTGGGCTCACCTCTGAAAGCTGAGGTTAGGGGCGAGAGTGAAGGGGATGGGGCCTGGGCGGGGCCAGGGGGTTGATGCAGGAGACAGAGATGGGGCAGGGGCAGCGGCAGGGGGCAGAGGAAGGTGAGAATTGATGAGGGAGAGAAGTCGGGGGCAAGAACAGGAGGCAAGAACAGACAGCAGGGACCACTGAGGGGCTGGGCAGCAGCAGGAGACAGGCTCAGGGGTAGGGGACAGCCTGCTTTAGCACTGGCAGGGCTCCCGCCCAGCCCTAAAGACTGATGGTCAGGGAGCCCTCAGGGCTCTGAGCAGACCCCTGCCCTCACTGCGCTGGACTGAGGGGAAGACTCATCCTCGCTGCCTGCAATCAGGGGGCCTTCCTGGAGTTGGTGGCACTCAAGCCAAGCTTTGCAGTCAGGCAGGATCTGGCTCATCCAGGAGGGCAGGGGAGGTCTAGCAGAGCTAGGGTGGGATCAGGAATCTGCCCTCAGCCACCCACTCAACATAACCCTATTGCACCTTACCCTTCCAGCCCAACGTGACACCTGGCAACTGCTGGGCCTTCGCAGGTGACCGCGGCCAGGTGACCATCCGACTGGCCCAGAGGGTCTACCTGTCCAACCTGACCCTGCAGCATATTCCCAAGACCATCTCACTGTCAGGCAGCCTGGACACGGCCCCCAAGGATTTTGTCATCTATGTGAGCATGCCCTGGCAGGGAGCAGTATTTACTTAAGGGACAGGCTCATTAATGGCGGTATTCCAGGCACTGTGGTAAACTGCACAACTCGTGCAGGCTAGAGGGGCCGGATGTGACTTTGTTGAGGCTGGGCGTGTCCAGGGTCAGAGTCAGGTCGCAGCCTTCAAGCATAGGGGATAAACACCTGCTTTATTTCAACCCGAGCTTTTCAGAGCTAATTTAGTCCTCGGAGACCACTGAGTCCCTTTTCACTGATAAGGAGACTGAGATCTGGAGAAGGGTAAGGGAAACCCAAATTCTACGGGTCAATGGCAGACTAGAACTGGACCCTTAGTCTTCGGACTCCGAGTCAAGTGCTTTTTTCTATCCATTACTCCGTACTGCCAAAGAATGGTCCCCAGAGAGTCAGGGACTGCCCCACCCTGGGAGGTGTGCAAGTCTCAGCTGGAGAGTGGCAGCACCCTCTGAAGGTCCTGCCTGTACCTGACACTCTCTTCTCGGTTCTGAGTCCACAGGGCATGGAAGGCTCCCCCAAGGAGGAGGTGTTCCTGGGAGCGTTTCAGTTTCAGCCAGAAAACATCATTCAGATGTTCCAGCTCCAGGTACCTGCAAAAAGCTGCCCTGCTGAGCAGCTGCTGAACGGACACCGTGTGCCGGGCTTTACCCAGGAGACCCTCCTTTACCTCCCAACAGCTGCAGGAGGTGCACAGTTGTCACAAACCCACTTGCCAGAGAAGGAAACTGAGCCTCAGAGTGAGGGAGCCGCTACCCTGGCCAAGAGTGGGACCCTGAGGAGAACCATGCAGCCTCGCCCATTTCCCCCATCAGCCCAGGAGCCCGCCAGGGGCAGCAGATGTTGAGCAGGGGGGCGCCCATTGGGCTAGGAATGCTGGTTTCAGACTTAGCTTCTCCACGCTGGGAGGCCCATTGTCAGCACCTGGTCCAACTATAGGTGGGAAACCAAGGCCTGGAGGGGAGGGAGCTGAAGACAGAAGCGGGACTGGAGGGGTAGCTGCTGGAATGGCCCTGAGACTCGGAGGAAGGTCCAGGCTCAGGAGCTGACACTGGCCCAAATCCTGACCCAACCGTAAATTTTGTGTGATCTGGGCCGTTCCCTTTCTCCCTGGGCCTCAGTTTCTCCTTGTGTAATTCCCTGGGACGTGGAAACCATCCAGTCTCGCACATCTATGTTCCAGGCACCGGTAAGCATCCAGCGCCAAGATCTCATTTCATGCTCACGCAACTATGGGAAGCAGATATTACCATGCCAGTTTTACAGAGGGGGAAACTAGAGCCCAGAGAGGGACGGCAGTTTCCTCAGGGTCCCACAGCACTGATGGGCCAGGGCCCCAAAGCTGGGACGCTTCTCTAATCACGTTGTGTCTGCCCTTCTGGCCTCAGCACCTTCTATCGCAGCCCCTGAGTATAGACTTGTTGTGTGGCCTTGGACCTATCTGTTCCCCTCTCTGAGCCTCAGTTTCCCCTCCTATGAAATGGGTCCCTTCCGCTCCCAAATGCCCTTCTGGACAGGCAGAGTGGGGTCCTAGGGGTGAACTGCCCCATGTCTGTTTCTCTCTCCTAGAACCAGCCCACCCGGACCTTTGGGGCGGTCAAGGTGAAGATATCGAGCAACTGGGGGAACCCGCGCTTCACCTGCCTGTACCGCGTGCGAGTGCATGGCTCAGTGACCCCACCCAGAGAGCAGTCTAACTGATCCCCTTCCCTGAAGCAGAGTAAAGTTTATTCTTCGTGATCAAGTCTGTGTGTCTTTGACCCCAAAGAGTGAGGGTGAGCTAGTGTCTGATGTCTGACACCACAGTTAGCAATTATTGATCGTGCCCTGGGTGTCCAGGCATCCTTACAACAGCCCATGAGGCCCCATTTCACAGATGGGGGCAGTGAAGGCTCACAGCAACCAAGTGACTTGCCAGAAGTCACCGCCAGCAAATGGCAACACCAGGATTCAAACACAGGCAGTCTGACGCCTGTCTGTGAGTCGTCTCCCTTCAGTCTCCATATCTGTACAGTGGGGACAGGATTATGGCTCTTATGCCAGATGAGGTGCAAAATGGGACATCTCACCCCTGCCCACCTTGGAGTATTTCAATATCATACAAACATTTCACTGTGTGGCATTAGGCAGGACACATTCCCTCTCTGGGCCTCAGTTTTTCCAGGTATCGACATTTATTTTCCCTTTTGTGCATCAAAAGACAACATCAACAAAGTAAAAACGCAACCCACAGAATGAAAGAAAATATTTGCAAATCATATATCTGATAAAGAATTAACATCCAGATTATATAGAGAATTCCTAAAACTCAACCACAAAAAACAGCTCAATTCAAAAATGAGCTAAGGACCACAACAGACATTTCTCCAAAGAGATTATACAAATGGCCAATAAGCACATGAAAAATGCTCAACATCACTGATCATTAGGCAAGTGAAAATCTAAACTACAATGAGATACTACCTCACACCCATTACGATGGCTACTATCAAAGAAACAAAACAGTAAATGTTGAAAAGATGCAAGAAATCAGAAAACTTGTGCACTGTGGTGAGGATGTAAAATGGTGCAACCACTGTGGAAAACAGTCTGGTGGTTCCTCAAAGGGTGTAAGTTACAATGACCACCCTGGCTGGGGTGGCTCAGCGGGTTGAGTGCTGGCCTGGGAACCAAGGGTCACTGATTCAGTTCCCCAGTCAGGAAACATGCCTGGGTGGCCGGCCAGGTCCCCAGTAGGGGGCACGTGAGAGGCAACCACACATCGATGTTTCTCGCCCTCTCGTACTCCTTCCCTTCCCTTCTCTCTAAAAATAAATAAATAACATTTTTTAAAAAATAGAATTACCGTATGAGCCGGCAATCCCACTTGGTATACACCCAAAGAATTGAAAGCATGATCTCAAAGAGGCATTTGTACATCCATGTTCATTGCATTATTCGCAATAGCTCAACTGTGGAACCAATCAGGTGTCCATCGACAGACGAAGAGATAAACGAATAATGTACGCAGCATGGAGCGTTATTCAGTCTTAAAAAAAGAGCAAGTCTGATGCACAAGAGGAAGAGCTATGGAGATGGATGGTGGCAGTGGCTGCACAATATTATGAATGTATTTAATACGACTGAATTCGTACGTTAAATATGGTTTAAGATGGAGTGTTTTATGTTATGTTTTACCACAATAAGAACTGAAAAAAAAAGTTACACTAGTCACTCATTTTGCATGCAGAGTCTTCATCATAGCTGAGTCCTACCCATTCTAGTATTTTTTGAGAGCTTACAGTAGATTCTATGGCCAGAATCTACTATGACTCCACCCACGGAGCTGTCAGCACAGAGCGAGGCACACAGCCAGTGCTGGGTAAATGGTCACCGAAAACCCTCAGCCCAAGGCAGATGACAGGAGACCCGGTCCTCTGGGAGGGGGTGATGCTGCCCCTACAAAGGGCCCCAGAGCAGGGCAGACCAAGACAGAAAGGGTACAGACTGTGACCAAGACAGAAAGGGCACAGACTGAAACCTGCAAGGGAGGGGAATTCACACGGGCAGGGGCAGGCAGGTGGAGGGGCTGGCACAGGTCCAGCTGGGCATTAGAAGGGCAGATAAATTAGAAATACACTTGTTTCCTGGGAGGGCACACTGGACAGGCCCCGCTCTGGTGCAGAACCCACCCCTGCAGCCATCTGCCACGCTCCTCACCAGCCCCTGGAACTCTCCAGCACCTCTCCCCAGGGCCTGCCCTTCAGGGGTCTCCAGAGTGGGTGGGCTTCAAGGGGTCACCTCATACTCCTGCCACTCCCTGCTCCCTCCCCGGAACCAGTGGACCTGGGAGCCACACATGCTCAACCTGACATTATTTCTGTCACTTTTATAAGAGCCATTCTTGCCATTAAAAAGCCACACCTGAGCCCTGACTGGGTGGCTCGGTTGGTTGAGCATCGCCCTGTACACCACATCGACATCCACCCCCTCATTCTCTCATTCTCTCTCTCCTTTGCCTCCTCTCTCAAAATCAGTAAGCATGTCCTCAGGTGAAGACTAAAAAAAACACAAAACAAAGCCATACTGCTTTGGATGGTGGCTCAGTGGGTCAGAGCCCCATCCGACGCACCAAAAAGTTGTGGATTTGATCGCCCGTCAGGGTGCATACGGGAGGCAACCGGTGTCTCTCTCCCCCCACTTCCTCTTTCTCTGAAAATCAATAAGTGTATCCTGGGTGAGTATTAAAAGAAAATAAAATTTAAAAATCCACACCATACTGAGATCAGATGAAAAGCGAACCGTGTAAACGCCTACTTCGTTCCCAAATGCCCTTCCCAATCTCACTCCTCCAGCTGTTCTACGTGTTTTCTTCTTGTTGTTCATCTTTTAACTTTGTTTAAAGTTCTTTTGTTTAACATGTTTTTTGGAAACTTTTATGTAGCTCAATCAGTCTTTTCCTTTATGGCTGATAACTTGTATACATTACAGGAAGGGCCTACACAGTTCCAAGGTTATAGCAATATACTCCTATATTTTCTTCTACCAATTTTATCATATTTATTATATGTAAGGATAGATAGATATGCATTTTAGTGCACACACAAGATTTGGATGTAGAAAAACATGAATGCATCTTTAATTTTACGCACTGTGTGAGGTAGGGATCTAGTTTAATTTTGCTAAATTACTACCGGAAGGCCACAGTGTGGTACCATTATTGAAGAGTTCATCTTTCCTCTGTAGCTTGGTGGCAGAGTCAGTGCAGAGCTCCTGGGCTCTTTTCCAGTTCATTGAGACCCTGCCTCGTCCTGCACCAACACCAGACTCTTTGAGATTCTCTAGTTTTGGAATACGTGCTATAACAAGTACCCTCCTCTTTATTTCTCTGTTTCTCACACCCCTCTCTTTCAGGCGAACTTTGGAATCAGCATGTCAAGTTATATCTTTTAACAGCTGGCCTTGTACTGGTTTTATGGATTAGTGTATGGAGAATAAATTTCTTGGCCATGTCAGCTCTTCTCTTACTGGAGCACAGAGCCTTCTTTCCATGTCCTCAAGTTTTCTCCGTCAGCTTCTTTAGTAAAGTGCCATTGTTTTCTTCAAATGAATTCTGCAGTTGCCTTGACAGGTTTAATCCTGGATACTTTATCAGCTTTAGGGGGATAGTAAATGGGATCTTTATCCTCATTGTCATTTTCTGTGGTTAGGTCCGCTGTGGGGGAACTCCGGCTGTTTGATACTCATGTGTCACTTGCTCCACCCCCATCCCCACCCTCTTGAGGGTTCAAGTAAATTCTCCCTAGTGTTCTAGAAGGACACTCAAATCGCCCACAGGCATTCCATAATGCACAGGTGTGTTCACACCCATCACCCCATCTCCTC
This sequence comes from Mormoops blainvillei, assembly GCA_004026545.1. Lineage (NCBI taxonomy): Eukaryota > Metazoa > Chordata > Mammalia > Chiroptera > Mormoopidae > Mormoops > Mormoops blainvillei. The sequence goes on along the minus strand of PVJD01007602.1, from coordinate 59,948 downwards.
CTCACTATGGGGATGGAGCATCCCCACAGATGGGGAAACTGAGGCACAGGGTGGTGAAACGCCTTCCTAAGGTCTCACAATGAGTCCCAGTAGACCTACAACACCAATCCAAACCTTCCAGGCCCCAAGGGCTTGCTGTCCCCCCCAACCCTTCGCACCGACATATCAGGTCCTTGTAGGTTCTAGAGAACCAGCTGTGGAACCGTGAGGGGAAAGCAGGATTCCTGGGCTCTCCCTTCATGGAGAGAAGTCTGATCACCCACCCCCACCACAGGACCACTGAGACCATCACCCAGACTACAGAAAGGGCAGAGCCAGTAGGTGCCCGTCCATGGGGAGCCTTGTCCTTTATGAGGAACAACCACTGCATGTGGCTCAGCCCCTGCCTGGGTGATATATCAGGCCCCCCTTTATTCATCACAGGTCCCTTTTCCCCTGCCCCATACATGCACCCCCCACACCCCACAGCCCTCCGAGGTCAATAGGTCCTGTATTGGACACTACAGTTCACAGAGCACTTGAACAAGGGACAGGCCCTGAGATGAACCCAGTCCCCGCCAAGGCCCACATCAGAAACCTGACAGCCAAGCAGGGGTCAGTGGCCTGCTCCAGCCCAGGAAGGGTGCTGTTCTGGGGCAGTGTCCTGCAGGAGAACGAAGGCTTCCCCTAGGCCTCTCTCCCCCACTCTCATCCAAGGTCCACAATGCACAGCGCTGGCCGCCTGCCCACCATTTGGCCAACCCCCTGGACTAGAGCAGAGGAGTGGGCAGCCGGCCAGGGGAGGAGCCCGCAGTCTGTGGTGACCAAGACAGAGCCGGAGGTACAGAGTGCCAAACCGCCCCCAAGGCCTCCGGAGTGGCGTCTCTGTTAAGCCTACGGGAAGCCCCATGATTTCAGCTAATCCGATAATCCCTGGACACCAGGTTGATGGGGTTGGAGCAGGTAGGCAGAGCCTCCACTTCTCTGAGACTCAGAGGCCCCTGGACCAGTGACAAGGCAGAGCATTGGGCGCCACCCCCACCTGTGCTCCCTCACTGTGTGACCTACAAGGAGTCACCCTCTTAGCCTCGGTTTCCCCATGTGCACCCAAGAGATGCTAGTCCTCACCTCTTCTTGGTCACAGGTAGATTGAGGCCCCCAAGATCCTGGCGTGGTAATGGGAACGAACCCTTCACATAACAAAGTGAGGGAGGTATCACACTCTTTATTTCCTCAGGTCAAAACTGATTCCGAGACCCCATGCATGCAAGCCAATGGGAAGTCCCAGAGTGGTCATTTTTGAGGTCACTGTCACCCTTCCAGGGCTCCCTGGAGGGGAAGAGCCAAGGGTGCTGGTCATAGCGGGGAGCCTAGGCCCCACCCACCCCTCTTCAACCTCCACTGCTCATAGCAGCCTCCTCCATGACCCACTCCAATCTGGCCATGTCACCCCCATGTGCAAACCCAGTAACAGCTCCCATCTCACTGGGAGTGACCCCCAGACCCCTTTTCATCATCCTCAAGGCCCTGCTGCCTAGCTGACCTCCTCACCTCCACTGCTCCCCCGGCTTCCTCGGCACCAACTACCTCACTGCTCCTTGAACACTGGCATCACTCCCATGGTGAGGCCGTTGTCTCTGCTGTGTCCCCATCTGGAACTCTCTTCCCCCCAAAAGCTCACCCAGCTGGCTCCTCAGTCCTGCAGGTCTCTTTTCAGACATCACCTCTTCTGAGAGTCCTTCCCTGATCATGCATCCTAATTAACTCCCTGTCACCTCCTCCCTCATCAATTGTCTTTCCCACGCCCTGCTTTATTAGCTCCTGTATCAGACATTAGTTGATCATTTTACTATTCTTCCTTGTTTGCTGCACACGAGGTCCTTGAGGGCAGGTGCCATGTTGGTCTTATCCACACTGTGTCCCCAGAGCCTAGCACAGAGCCTGTTACACACATGGTGCTCCATAAACCCCAGCTGGATGAGTGGATAGCACACAGGAGGGGTGTTGACACCCTGAACTGCCCGGCAGTGGGTACAGCAAGGTTCAGGCTTTCAGAATCAAAGAGGAAACAAGGACAATTATTTGCAACAGGGCACTGATGTAGCATGAGGCCCATTAAGGATGAGCAGGGCTGGTGTGGCCTGGGCTCCCCCAAGTCCCCAGGAGACACTCCCTGACTGTCCTCACCAAGTTTGGGATCAGTGTCACAGGAGCAGCATTCCCTGGAGAACGTGGAGGCTCAGATGGGCAGGAGTGGGACAGGGTTGGAAAGTGGGAGGCCTGGGGCCCAGTCAAGTCCCTCTGTGGCCTCAGTTATGCTGTCGACACGATGGTCGGGCCGCCCCCTGCCCTTTGGCTTCGCCTGATTGGTAAGGAGTAGGAAAAGCCTTCAGAGAGGCAGAATACTGCCATTTCTCATCCAGGAGAACTGGGGCACCAGGGGCTGGGACTATGATCTCCTGTGTGCAGGTGGGCTGAGAGTTGGGGGGTGCTCATGCAGCGGGGGCTTGCTTGGACAATCTTCACAGTGACGCCACCAGACTGATACCCAGGATGCTGGATGGGGGATCCTTGGGTCCAGGCAACCTGCAAGGGTCGGTGCAGGCTGGGCCCAGCGGCCTTGCCCAGCTCCCAACGGCTTCCTCCCTACAAGTAACTGCTTATTTAACAACCATCTCTCTTGCGTCATTAACCTTCCTGGAACCACCATCACCCCGTATCTGAAGGTCTCCCCGTGTGTTTGGGTTTCACCTGCCTTGTCAACATTTCCTGTCTTCAGACCTGTACCTTCAATACCTGAAACGCTGGGTATTTCCCAGGCCTATGTCTTCTCTACCTGGGGAGAGGGGAGCAGAACAGGGGAGGGGCCATGAAGACCCCCCAGCCTCCAGAGTGAAACCAGCTCTGCCTGTTGAGAAAGAAACACCAACTCTGTGAGACTGTCATTCCACAAGGGGGCGCTCCCTCCCCAGCAGGATTGCCCTAATTACCTAGTGCCTTGTTTCTGTTCTAGAATATGCCACCCACGCAGTACCAGCTTTCCAAGGGGAAAAAATTCATTGAATGTAACCATCAATTGTGAGATGCATTCCAATTTCTTAAACATTTTAAAAATTGCTCTTTAATACAACTTTAAAATTATGTCTGAGATAGTGTCATTTAAGTCAACTAATGTACTTTAAAAAATAAATGAAATGATGTCTGAGAATTGAGGAAATCTGGTAGTGTTAAAACTGTTGAAATAAAAAGGGAAAGCAAAGATTGTTTTACTATAAAAATTTTATTTATTTATTTTCCATTACCATTTAGCCCCCTTATACCTCCCTCCCCCACAACAACCGCCACACTGTGGTCCATGTTCATGGGTCCTTTTCCCTTTTTGCTCAATCCCTTCACCCCCTAACCTCCTTCCGCCACAAGCTATCATCTACTCTCCATCTATGAGTTTGTCTCTATTTTCCTTGTTAGTTCAGTTTGTTCATTGGATTCCACATGTGAGTGAAATCATATGGGATTTGTCTTTATCTGAGTTATGTCACTTAGTGTAATGTTCTCGAGGTCCATTCATACTGTCACAAAGGATGCCATTTTCTTCTTTTTTATGGCTGAGTAGTATTCCATTGTGTCAATGTCCTGTAGTTGTTTTATCCACTCATCTACTGATGGACACTTGGGTTGCTTCTGTATGTTGGCTATTGTAAATAACGCTGCAATGAACACAGAGGTGCTGATGTTCTTCCAAATTAGTGTTTTGGGTTCCTTCAGATACATTTCCAGAAGTGGGATCGCTGGGTCAAAAGCAGATCCATTTTTAATTTTTTGCAGTATCTCCGTACTGTTTTCCACAGTGGGAATGCAGTGGCTGCACCAGTCTGCATTCCCTCCAATAGTGCAAAGGGTCCCCCTTTCTCCACATCCTCACCAGCACTTGTTGTTTATTTATTGATGATAGCCATTCTGACAGGTGTGAAATGATATCTCATTATGGTTTTAATTTGCATTTCTCTGATGATTAGTGACATTGAGCATATTTTCATATATCTCTTGGTCAACTCTATGTCCTCTTTGGAGAAGTGTCTATTCAGGTCCTTTGCCCATTTTTTAATTGAGTTGTTTGTTTGTTTGGTGTTGAGTTTTATAAGTTCTTTATAAATTTTTGATATTAACCCCTTATCAGATGTATCAGCAAATATGTTCTCCCATTCTGTGGGCTGTCTTTTTATTTTGTGGAATTCTTTTTTTCTGTGCAAAAACTTTTTAGTTTGATATAGTCCCATTTACTTATTTCTTCTTTTGTTTCCTCACCTAGGGAGCTATATCCTATAAAATATTGCTAAGAACCATGTCCAAGATTTTGCTGCCTATGTTTTCTTCTGCAATTTTTATGGTTTGGGGTCTAACATTTAAGTCTTTAATTCATTTTCAATTTATTCTTGTGTTTGGTGTACAAAGGTAGTCTAGTTTCATTTTTCTGCATGCATCCGTCCCCGCAAGGAAGAACACCCAGGCCTCCTGGGCCTGCCAGGAGAACCACCCTCTGTCCTCCTCGGCATCCCCCGGGCTTTGGCCCTGAACGGGCACTGAGCTGACCGTGCAGCAGCCACAACCAGGAGCTCAGGTTATAATGTGTCCCCTCCCCCAGTAAACACACAGAGGAAGAGGGTGTGGATTATGCCAGAAACTCCAGCCTCAGGAACGCGGTATGAATTCCCCCTTGGTCCTGGCCTACCAAGAGCACCCGGGAGAGTCACCGGGCCTCCCCAGACCTTAGTTCCCACCCTAGGCAACGGGAAGGTGGTGGGGGAGATCATCCAGAACCCCCCTGTCCCACGGCATAACCCCTGATGCAACCGTAAAGCCCCCTGCAGTTACACAAGTCTGATAAAAGCCCTCACACTGCTGGCAGCATCTCCGTAGGTCTTTATTCCCCAGGGGGCTGGGCCTTCCTCATTTGCTGGAGGATTCTAGGCTGGCCGGGCAACACAAGCACACAGGGGGTTTGCCTGAGGGTTGTATCCCTCACTGGGCTTAGCCAGGAACTGATGGCACAAAAGCAGCGATGACAGCAGCTTACATTCATCAGATACTTGCCGTGTGCCTTGCCCTGCTCCAAGCACCGTGTATGTGTTATGTCGTTAAACCCTCCCAGCTGCCCTGTCCCTTTGGACAGATGAGGAAAATGAAGCATGGAGAGCTCTACAGGAATCGGTCCAAGGTCACAGTGCTGCAAGGTGGTACACTGGGGCTCTAAGCCTGGCGGTGGGGCTCCAGCGGCCAGGCTCACAACCACTGTGACTTCCTGCCTGGTCCAGGCAAAGGACTTGAATCAGCAGGGTTTGGTGATGGAGTGGTGTAACAGAGAAAGGAAACGGGGCTGATCTACAGCACAGAAACCTTCCACTGAGATAGGGGTACAGGAGAAGCCTGGAGGACAAGTAGGGCAGGCAGCTAGTGTCACTACAGTGACACTCAGTTTGGACAAATTAAGTTTGAGGCATCTGTCGGACATCGAAGTAAAATGAGCGCCCAGGTGGAATCTTGCTTACAGAGGAGAAATATGAGGTTCGCGGTCCCGCAGGGAAGCCAGGACCTGGAGCCAGAGCTGTGGCTGGAAGTGCAAGCTGCCTAGGGCCCAAGCCCTGCGAAGGAGCCTGCTTTGGGCCCAGAGAGAGAAGGAAGAGCATCTAAGACCACCGATTCGTGCTCCACATGTGGGCCCCCTCACCCTAAAGGAGTGGCTCAGCAAGAAGGACTCTGACCAGAACTGCGGGATCCCATCCTTGGTGACAGTCAGGAAATGCCCAGTCTTCTTGAACCACTGGATTAAAAAGTCCACCTTCACAACCCCACACCTGTGATTCCTGTGGGAGATAATGAGAGAGAAGAGCCCCCAAAAAACAGAACAAAGACACAGAGGAAGAAGGAGAAAACAGGTAGGAGAGGCTTCGCTCACACACACTCTACTGGGAAACCCCAGCACACTCTGCGTGACATGGGACTCGGCCCCTCCTCTAAGCAGATCGCTACCGTTATCAACAGTGACCAAAAGGAAAAGTGACCCGTCCCATGATGGGGAAGCCAGGCATCATGGGACGAGGCAGATGAGACAGAGAACGGAGGTTTTTCTAAACCTTTTATTGGAAAAATGGCCCACAGAAGGCGAGTAGAATAGGGCTTGTTGATCCCAGCGACTGCTCTAGTGCTCCAGGGTGGAGAGGGGTCTAGAACTCAAGAATGAGAGGAAAGTGGACAAGTGGGCTGGAAGAAATCAGGGTCCCATGCACACAGCTCTTCCTCTCCAAGGATATGATGCCCTGAGCACAGCAAACAGCTTCTGGGGCAGGCCTGGCCTCACAGGCAGCCACATTCAGCCTTCCCAGCAAGCTTCAGTGCTACCTGCCGGTGGTGGCTTTCTTCCTGTCCCAAAGTTGGCAATTAAAGGGCACCACCGTTTTGACTTCCTGACACAGCTCACACTCTCCTATTTGATGTGCCCACACCTCTGGGCCCTGGCAGGGCAGGTGATGTTAGCTCACCTTATAGGGACCCAGGGGATAACCATGTGCTGGGAGTTATGTCTGGAAATAGAACCCAGGTACCTTGATCCCTACTCCGACCACAGCCCTTCCCAAACGATGGGACACATGGCTTAAAAATAACCCAGTCACTGAAATTCTACTTCACTGCAATCTCTGCAGAAGAGAGAGGGAGGCGTGTGTCTGGACACAGCTGTCCCCTCCCTCCTGCTCTCAGCCCATAGCTCTGTCCAGATCCTGATGGATATTCTCAGTCACCCTTCTAGCTGTCACCTCCAGTGTTGCCTCTGCTGTCACGGCTAAGAGACTGTGAGGAACAGACATGACAGGGAAGAGCTATGAAGTGAGAAGAGCCCTAGGAGCTGTCACCTCGTGAAGTCTTGGTGTTGTCATCTACACAATGAGACAGCAGCACCTCCACCTCCTAGGGCTGCGATGGGATGAAGGAGATAGTACGTTTGGTGAGCTGGGCCCAGGCTCAGGACGGGCCAGCCAAACTTTAAAAGCTACCCTTTCATGAAGGCATTTCAATGTTATTTGGCTCTTTCTCCACCAAGCCGGAATGTTCCCTGGGTCTGTAGGTTGAACATATAAAAACAGGACAACACAGGGGCAAGTTTCTTGACATTTTCAGTTCAGGTCTTTGAACTACCCTTGGGAATTCAAATGTCCCAAGGAAACAGACCACCAAAGGCTTGGCTACATCAAGCAGAGTTTCCATGTCAAAATCTAAGGTTATAAAACCTCTCATCATTCATACTTATAGGCTATTCTTCAACTAAATCTTGGCCAAAGTTTTTTTAAGGTACCCTTTCATGCTTTCCGTTTAAACCATCTTCTCTACTAAGGTCCAGGTTGCTGAGGGCAGGGACTGCCTTCTAGTTCGTGGTCTCCCCACGGCCTGCTCTGGGTGTGGTCCCCTGAGGACGCACCCACCATAGCCGCTCCTAGCTAGGCCACCAATGTGGGTTGCCACACCTGGTACCGCAGGACCTGGCTCCTGGCCCCAGCCACCTGCACCAAGCGGCTGGTGCTCCAACCCAAGGTGGACTCTAGGAAGGGAGCCGGTCGCCCAAGGGCCGCCCGGAGGGCCCCAGCCCCTGGAGTGCCCCTCCCCCTCAGTGTGTTTTGAAGGATGAAGGCAGACAGGGCCTCAGCACAGAGACAGGATGAGGAGAAGGTGCGGAGGGCACGGCGGGGGAAGAGCCACAAGAGGAGTGGGCCGGCGGGGTCAGGCAGGAGTCCAGGCAGGGACAGAGCTGCGTGTCCCAGGGGAGACAGAGGCGCTGCCCCCGAGTCCTGGAGAGGGCTAACGGAGCAGTTTCCTTCAGTGGCTCTCACTCCGTGTCACCTCATGGGAAAGCCCTGTCCCCGCTGTGCGAGACCTCTGTGTTCTGTGGATGACACTGCCAGCCCCACTCGGCCCTGGCCCCAGGAGGAAGCAGGAGTAGCCATGTCGTGGGGCTAAGGACTGGGAGGGGCAAACAGAGCAACCCCACCCCTACCATCCAACATCTCTGAGCCTCAGTTTCCTCATCTGTCACATGGGGACAAATCACCTGCTTAATGCTCATGCCCACCCACCCATTTGTGAGGCTGAAAGGAGCTGAAGGGCATCATGCACCAGGCGCGTGGCAGAGCTTTGGTGGCCCCCCCGCAGAGAGTGGCTCAGGGATTGAGGCCCACCAGCTGCAGGGCTGATGCAGCCTTGTTCAGACCCACCCTTTCAGCCCAGTGAGAGGCTCCCTACGGGGCGGGGGATGATCGTCATGGGTAGGTGCAAGCCCAGGTGGTACTGGCTCTTCCTCATCAACTCCTTTCCCTGGAACTTGTGCATCATATAATCCACCTCATTCGACTGCCTCGGGAAGAAACGCAAGGCAGGGAGGGTGTTGGCCCAGTGGTCTGAGCGCTGGGCTTTGGGAACCCAAGCCCAGCTGCCAGTGTTCTGCCTGATCTCTCCCAGCCCCTTCCAGGGGGCTCTGGGACCCCCCACCCTCAAGGCTGGCCAAGGGAAGTAGCCTAGCCACAGGGCTGCTCTTGGATCCGAATCGGGTGAAGGGCCTGTTGGCGAGTGCATCTGTGAAAACAGCATAGCAGTGCCTCCCTCCTCACAGCATTTCTGTGATGCTAGAGCAGTGGGTTTCAGCCTTTTTCATCTCATGGCGCACATATACTAATTACTAAAATTCTGCGGCACACCAAAAAATCTATTTTCTGCTGATCTGACAAAAAAAATAGGTACAATATTGATTCATTCATACTGGATGGTTATTGCTGTGTTGGCTGGTGTCATTTTTTTATTTGACAACCTAAGGGGAAAAAAGTTAGTGCCCCTGACTAAATAGTCAAGTATTGCATGTTTTAAAAGTTCTTGAGGCACATCAGTTAAAAATCACTGTGCTAGATGCACCTCCACATCACTTCCACATCTGGTGTCTTACCTGAGCCTGTTTATTCGCCCCACATTATGGATAATAAGACTGTGCTCATGCAAGTAGAGATGAGCTGCCACAGCTTATCTATAAGTTAACAGCAGGGCAGGACCCATTAGCCGGGCCACTAGGGCAACTCGGCCAGTGGTGTCCCACCCGCAGCCCATGAGCCGCATGCAGCCCAGGGTGGCTATGAATGCGACCCAACACAAAATCGTAAATGGACTTAAAATCTCTTTCTTTGCTCATCAGTTTTCATTAGTGTTTGTGTATTTAATGTGTGGCCCAAGACAACTCTTCTTCTAGTGTGGCCCAGAGATGCCAAAAGGCTGGACACACCTGCAGACCAGTAGAGTCTAGATGACCCTGGGCCCTACTGATCTGCCTCATGAAAATATGGCCAAGGCCAAAACAGGCCATCATGTGAAGCTATGACAAGAAATAGAGAGTTGTTAAGGAATATCATGTGTCGATGGCAAAGAATGCCGGACAGGTGTTTATTATGGAATATTGAGGGAAATGAGCCCTGGCTGGTGTAGTTCAGTGGACTGAGTAACAGCCTGTGAACCAAAGGGTCAGCAGTTGGATTCCCAGTCAGGGCACATGCCTGGGTTGTGGGCCAGGTCCCCAGGTGGGGGCGTACAACGGGCAACCACACATCGATGTTTCTCTCCCTCTCTTTCCTTTTCTCTTCCTCCCCTCTCTAAAAATAAATAAATAAATAAATAATTTTTAAGAAAAAAAAGAAAGAGTTCATTATTTTTTTTTAAAAGAATATTAAGGGAAATGAAAGCAAAAAAGAAGGAAATAAAAAAAAAAGAATGTACCCTACACCAAAGGGGAGGTATGATAGAGCAGTTAACACAAGCTCCCTGGGTCTGAGGTGGGTTCACCTGCTAACTACCTCTGTAACCCTGCACAGGGTTCTTAACTTCTCCGGGCCTCAGTTTCCCAATTTGCCCAGTGGAGGTAAACAGCAGCACCCACCCCGTGGGATTCCTGTGAGGTTTAAGTAAAGTAATACATAAAGTACCCAGTGCCCTGCCCAGTGGGAATGCTAGGGGTCATTGTCATGATCGTGACATCAATGTGACAGACTGTTTTTTTGTTCTTTTCTGTACTCTCAAACCATATATGGTTTATGTTCATTATAGAACCTTTAGAATCAGAAAAAAACAAAATCATTTTTATTAATATGCTCTAAAACCCTGACATTTTTGGATTTAACAGCCACCGACGCACCCGTTCCTGAGGGACCGTAAAGGGCTGTGAGATGGTTGTGGCACTGGCTGAAATCGCCTCAGCTGGTCGGGAGGCTGGGGGCCGCTCACTGCTGTGTGCTCCGTCCATGTCGTGCAGAGGCCACTGATGTCTGTCATGCACTCTCCTGACCCCAGGAGGGCAATGAGCTGTGATGAGCCCACAAAAGTCTCAGGAGGGCTCCCCTCAAAGACTCTGAGGGTTCCCTCTATTCGGCATGCACCCATCTTCAACCTTCCATGTGCTTCACTGACTGGCCAAGGCCTGGACCCGCCAGCCTCCCTCCAGCTACCTGAGGCGACAGGGGCCCTCCTCATCCAGGCGCTAAAGTCATTACAATCTATGTCCACCTTCAAAAACAGCACCTCTGGCATCTCAGCTGACACATTGCTCAGATTCTTTTTCATGGCCTTAATGAAAGCCCCCATGTCCAGGACTTCGAAAGAGAGAAGAAAGAATATTGTCCACTTCGTCACAACCCATCACCGGCCACAATGTTCTTGCGTGTCTCGGTGCTGAAAGGGGACACAGAGAGGATCACATTTGCTGGGTTATCTGTTGCATCCTCTGTTCAACATTCAATCACCCACAAATACTGGCTGCACACCTTCCAAGCACTCTGTTGGCCCCACTGCTGGGGGGAGGGGGTGTATACTAAAAAAAGCAGATCCCATTTCTGAACAAATCAGACCAGGCATTGAGACAAAGGAAGCTGATAAAAAACAAAGGAAGGAAGGAAGGATGGAAGGAAGGAAGGGAGGGAGGGAGGGAGGGAGGGAGGGAGGGAGGAAGAATGAGAGAAAGAGTGAGAGAAAAGAGAGAGAAATTAAGAAATAAAGAAGAAAGAAAGAAAGAGAGAGAGAGAGAAAGAAAGAAAAGAAAAGAAAAGAAAAGAAAAGAAAAGAAAGAGAGGGAGGAGGGAGGGAGGGAGGAAGCAGAAGTAAATAACAGCAACAGAGAGACGTAAATTAAAACATATAGAGGGAGGGGTGAAATGCACCTTTTAAAGGCAATTAAAATACAAATTTTGGCTGGAGAGAAAGATGAGGAGCGGGGAGGACAAGAGGGCAGGGATAAAATATCTCCTGTGCTGGGTTCTGTGGCTCTAAGGGACTCTGTCTGCAAATGGGCCAATAACCTCTGTCTAGACTGTTTAAAAATAATTAGAGCACATATTTATAAAGTGCTTCTAAAACCCCCTCCAAGTATTTGGAGTCCTCGCCATGACCTGGAGGCCACGCATTATCCGGCCTCTCTCATCCTCCACTCCAGCGCTGTCCCCTGCATTCTCTGCTCCAGCCATGAAGTCCCCACCCTGTTTCTCACATCACCACATTGTCACCTGAGGGCCTTTGCACTGTCTGTTGCCACCACCAGGGAAGGCTTCCCGGGGACTATTTAAGGAGGCCCCCACCCCCACCCCCAGCTCTACTGCCCGCCTGACTTTCCTCATCACCAGCCCAGCCCCTGAGCTCTGGCGGTGCAGGGCTGGGCCTGTCCCTCCATGACTGGGTCCCCTGTATGTTTCTGTCGGCGCTAGGATGTAATGGTGATGATATTAGGTGCCAGTCTCATCTGCATTTAGTCACGCTGACCACATAATGAGGGCGCTCGTGAGGAAACCGTGGCACAGAGAGGTGAGGTCCCATGCCCAAGGTCGCACAGCTGGGACGTGGTGAAGCCCGTGGCTGACCCCAACAGTCTGGCTCCAGAGGTCCTGCTTTGACCCCACTCTTTGCTTCTCATAAAACACCCAGCACAGTGCTACAGCCACGATTATTATTATGTATTGCTAGCTTGAAGAACAAATAAAAGCCTGAACCCAAACTGCCCTGCTTAAAGAAGGATCCCTCCTATTTATCTGAAGCTAGAGCCAAGAGGCTTGCGCATTTTGAGCAGCACTTCATGGTCCTTCATGCATAACATGGACATCAGACGACAGTCCAAGAGCAGGTAGCCTTTCTCCCTCAGGGGAGAGCGGGGTGTCCAAGTGCCTTTGTGCAGTGTGTAATGAACAAATTCCTCACTCTAAGGATCGAGTCCTTTCAGTGCTTTAGAAGCCATATATATTGTTCACTATCGTATTATGTTAATATCCTTTTTCTCATAATAATCTAACAAAATCAGGCTCCCTGACTCCACCAGCCCACTCCACTGAGCCACCAGTGACCTCAGACCGCACCTGACAGTGCTTTTTTTGTCTTGGGACCTCCTCCCTACGGACACAGACCCCACTGGCCACTCCCGCCTCCCTGGGCATCTGTGTCCCCTCCAGCCTCTCTTGCCTGCCCTGTCCTGTCTCTCTGTGTCTGCCTCCCCTTGTCACTGTCCTTTGCTTTACCGCGTGAGGCTCTCTTGTGTAGCCTCATCTATTACCCATCTCTACATCTCAGGAGAGAATTTCTCTCCCGTGTCCCTGACTCTATTTCCAAGTGTCCTCCACACCACCCCTCCAACTCATGCTTAAAATCCAACTTATCTTTACCCCAAAACTAGCTCCCCTTTCCTGTGTTTGTCGTCTTTGCTAATGGTGTCACCTCCCCCCAGTCACATGGGTTGAAAACCTGAGGGAGGTTTTCAAAGTCCTCCCTCCTAAGAATCCTATGATCCTACAGTGCAGGCACTGTCACCCTCCCCGTCACACAGGCGAGGACTCAGAAGACCTGAGAGGTTCGGGGACTTGCCCAAGGACTCACAGTAGCACGGCAGGGATTTGAAACTGAATCCTTCCCTCCTTCCCGTCATAATCTCCACTACCGATGGAGGGCGATGGAGGGCCAGAGCTCTTGCAACCAAGCCGTCCCACATCCACCGTCATCCAACCGCCTTGCCTTTCTCAAATAGGTCTAGATGTGTCATCTCCCAGTCACTCCTCCGTCAGCCCCACTGCTGGCATTTAGGGCCCCTCCTGACCTGAGTCACCTCCCATATTCCCCTTTTCTCCATGTCTTGTACCAGGACACCCTCCTCCCTCCAGCACAGCAGCCCCTGCACCTCTCCTCTGCCATTCCTGGAACTGCCCTCTTCCCCACATCCTGGGAAACCCCTACCTTTCCAGGCAGGTTTCTAACCATATACACTTCTATTCCCAAGTGTCCCACCCCCACTCCCACCCCTAGGCCCTTCCTTTCTCTTTCTTTGAAATGCCAAGATAGAATTATGGGAGCTTTTCATATACTTATAGGCATTTTAAAAATATATGCTATATTAAAAATATTCTAAGAAAAATGTTGTTTCCAAGCCTCCCCTCTGCCCCTGGGGAAATGCGCCTGTGCTCCGCAATGGCTCCTGGACCACAATCCCAGAGACAGGTGGGCGCTGCGCTGCGTGCTCATGCCCCCTCCTTCGTTTGCTCTGCTATCTGGGGTGCTGCACCTGGTGCGGGGCCCTCAAAAAGCACCGGCTTGGTGTCCGAGGCCCTGGGCCACTCCATTTGGGCATGCTGTTGATAGAGGTGAGCAAAGAAAGGCCCCAGGCTCCTCTTGTATACAACAGTATGCCTGCTGGCTCTGTGGAGCATCCATGAGAACTGAACAAAATCTGACAGAGGATTTTATAAACCATAAAATTCCATTCCAACACTGATTTTTATCATGCCTAGCAGTGCTGGGTAAAATGTCTGTTGGAGCCCTGGCCGGTGTCACTCAATGGACTGAGTGCCAGCCTGCGAACCAAAGGGTCACTGGTTCGATTCCCAGTCGGGGCGCATGCCTGGGTTACAAGCCAGGTCTTCAGTGGGGGGGACGGTGCATGGGAGGCAACCCACACATTGATGTTTCTCTTCCTCTCTTTCTCCTTCTCTTCCCCTCTCTCTAAAAATAAATAAAATAAAATCTTTTTTAAAAAGAAAGTATCACTTGCTTTAAAAAAAAAAATGTCTGTTGGGGGCACTGTGTCAACTGATGTCCACCCAGAAGCACCTGTCCAAAAGGTAAGGTCTACACCGGCCCCCATGTGGAGCTGCAGGGCCCCCAGCTCAGTGCTAATCCCTCGACCCCTGAGCAGCCGGCAGACTCCCCCAGGCAGGCCCCCAGGCATGCTGCGCTGTGGGCACATGAACACTTTCAAAACCTCCCAAAGATAGGTAGACACTTCTCTTAAAGAACCACAGACCCACCTCAAAGGCCTCGGTTCAATGGACAGAAAACTAAGGCCGGGAAAGGGAACTTGCAGGAGAGGGGGGAGCGCCCTGTCCTCTCCCTTGTCCACCGAGGCAGGTGCAGCTGGTCAGGGCTCCTGAGAAATGGCGGCAAACCCATGCTCAGAATCCACCTGTTTTAAAGGCTTTTGAAAGAGAAAAATGATCCTATTTTCCTTTATGATACATCAGCGAAAGGTGAATTGAATTTTCCTTTCCTCCTTTTAAAACCATGACCAGTTTTTTAAAAATGAGGAACCACTCTTTTACACTGATATGAAAAGATTACCAAGACATATTAGGTAAAAAGCAAGAGGAAAAACTTTGGTTAAAAAAATCTGTTTTTCAAAAAGTAAGGAGCAGACAATTGTAGGGATCCTTTTACAACATATACTGGTATCAAATCATCACGTTGTACACTTTAAACACATTATAATTTTATTTGTCAATTACACCAGGAGGGCGGGGAAAAGCAAGGAAAAAAAGCTGGAAAAAAATAGCAAGGAGTAGAAGAGTGTGGGCAGTAGGCTGCCACTGCCGAGGGGGAAGCGACTATATCCACTTCTGTGCTTGTCCAGCAGAGGGCAACATTTCTCTGCATGCCAAAAAATGTCACGGGAAAGTGAGTTTTGAAATTTGAACTGCATGGCTGCATTATTACCCATTCAAAACAAACACAAACACAATCAAAACTGTAGCCAAAGCTGGCACTGTCAGGGTCCTCCAAGAGACAATGGTGGCAACTTCTGGCTGCCAAACACAAACACAGAAGAACTCCAATTAGGAATCATCTCTTCAGGTCAGACACAAATGGCTCCTCCCCAGCCTCACTTTATTTATAAACTGGGGACTTGTTATGTTTTCCTGCCCACATCACAGTGTGGCTGTAAAACTCAAAATAAATTGATGGGGTGAGTAGACAGGGCCCCAGCATTGGTGTTCATTGTTTAGTGGATACAAGCAAAGATGCCCTTAAGTATGCCTAGTATATAACTTTGTGTATCATCCCAACAGGAAAAATCAAGGTCTAAGAAGAGAAAAATGTCTGATGCACAAAGGATGTTCTTCACAATGTTAAACTCAATAAAACCTGAATGTCCAAATATAAAGGAACGGCTTGGTCAATCAGTAGAACACTTCTATCTATTAGTAATGATGTTTGAAAGGCCACATAACAATATGAAAAGCTCTTAAGGTAGCAACATTAAGAGGAAAAGAAGGGTCTGGAATTACACATATAGTACAATTACAGACATGTAAAAATACACACAGCCGTATGTGGCAGAGGCCCTGGGGTGTCTGCCTCCTGGCGTTCATGCCCTCCTGTGATCCCCTCCGCGTGACTGTGGTGGGGCATGTGACTCACTTCTAACCACGATGGCAAAGGTGATGGGGTGTATAAGACCCAGTGAACATGATGACATGACTATGTTATAGGATCGTAGCACCCGTCTTGGTGGAGTTTCTATCTCCCTAGCTGACCTGAGCCTGGAGACCAACCACGTTGGAGGATCGCACATGGCCAAGGGCTGTAGGCAGCTCTAGGAGCTGAAGGCGGTTTCCAGCCAACAGCCAGAAAGAAAGAGAAGGCCTCAGTCCTGCAGCTGCAAGGAACTGGATTCTGCCAATGACCTGAATGAGCTCAGAAGTGGATCCTTCCCCAGCCGAACCCCAGGTGACACCACAACCCGAGCTGCCATCTAAGTCGGTAAGTTTGTGGGGATATTGTTACACAGCAGTAGATAATAAGCCATACATATGAAACTGTATGGAAGGAAATACACCAAAATGCTGACAGTGGTTACATTTCAGTTTTTGGATTAGGGGTCTTTTTTCCTAGGTCCCAAATAGCCTCCGATATGCTTACAATACTTATATAACAATAAAAGGTTTTAAAGGAGACACTGGACACAAAACTATTTGTCAAGTCTGACGCCTACACACACTGCAGGTACTGGGTCCCGCCCTGTGCAGAAGCTAAGAGACTAAGTCCACAGTGCATTACCTCCAGTTGAGTTTATATCATCCTCAAATATTTTCACCACCTTGGCCAGGTGAAGCTCGGTAAACTGCTGAGACTCATGTTGGAAGTTGGGCGTCTAGCTAAGGGTGACAGCTGGTGTCAGGGAGCTAAGGACCTCCTTGTTCTTATGGAAACTTGCTGGGGTGGATGGCTGTAACAATTATGACTATAAGAACCAAGGACTAAGAAGATTCATTTCCTGCAATGGGTATTTTTAAGCACATCTTATCAAAAGAGAGCCTCTTTGGGGAAGGACAGGGTACGGTGTTGTGTTACTGATACAAACAAGTCTGGATCACTTTCAGACCTAGGAAGACCAAGACGTATCTAGAGAGACTGCTTCTCCTGGCTTTGGCAAGTCCTCCTTTTGCAGATGCCACAGCTGAGGCTCAGCGAGGTTCCTGGACACACCAAGGTCCCACTTCACACATAACAGGTCTCTTATTTATAAGGTGCTTCATTTCACTCGCTATGTGCATTGTTTCAAATCTCCAGTGGCCAGAATTTAAGGCCCCAAGCAATCCAGCTCCATGCTCCCCAGACAATTTTATATCGTCCTGACTAGCCCAGACATCCCCTGGGTCAGCTCAGATCATCTGCACACACACCAAAGCTCGTGTGGACCCCTCTGCAAAGGCTTGCTGCTTCCTCCTCCTCCTCACCTCCCCACATCCCCCCAGAAGCTGCCCGCACCCTTTCACCCCCCAATAATCAACAGCGCTTCCTCTCTTTAGCTCCTACACATCTCATTTTAACACTGAGAGCGATGCTTCAGGTCACTAAAGGCTCAGGTCCTCGAAGTCTTCCTCTCCCAAAAGACAGCAGGTGTAGGATGTGATATGATGAAAACTAAGACGTGCTGCTTTGGGCTTTGGGCGACCCCACCAAGCAAGCAAAATGCTCATCTCCTGTGGATTTTCATCCATTCGCTCACGGTCTACGCACACTGGCTGAGTGCCACGCACTGTGGACACACAAGTGAACCCAGTGGATGCCTGCCTTCATGGCGCCGGGTAGAGGAGCTAGTTGATGCTCTTGCCAGCCACGCAGGCCCTCATGTTAGAAAGCTAAGCGCCATCTTTGGCTCTTCCCTCTTCCTCCTGTGCATTCTTACCATCCCTTCTATTAGTTCTTACTATGATCCATCTCCTACATCGAAACCCTCCTCTCACACACCCTGCCCCACCCCGAACCCTGGTCCTTTGCTGGGACAAGTACAATGGCCTCCCCTAATTGGGACCAGAGTTGGGCCTTCCCTCCCAATTCACCTCCCAACCCTGGTACCAATCATCTTTCTGGACGGCAAATCTGACTGGCTCTGACACCTTCCATGCTACCCCCTACCACCACTACTGAGTGTAGCGTTCAAAGCCCTTTGCAAAGTAGCCCTGATCTGTCTTCCTAGTTCCCATGCACACACTGTGGTCCAGGCACACCAAGGGTTCCCCAACACCCCCAGATACAGCAAACATTCCACTGTCACATTGTTCCCTCTAAGTGAGACAGACCATCTCACCCAGAGGTGAACTCCTACTGAGTTTTCAAAATCTGGCTCGAATGGCACCTCCTCCAAGGAGCTTTCCTATAACTCGCAGGTAGCAGTCATCTCTCCTACCTCTGTGCCCCGAACTCTGCTCACACCTTCCTTGCATGTGTGACTCTGGTGCACCTGTCCGTACCTGCGTGAGGGGACACGCACAAGTGCAGAGTCCCAGGGCTCTGGGCTAGAAGTCCGCCTGGCTCCCTACTTCCAAGCTAATTGTCTTGGACATGTCACATCACTTCTCTGAGCCACGAGTGTCTTCTTCGGCAAAGCACATCCGCAATACCCCCCTCGCAGGGCTGTGGTAAGGTTTAAATGACACCTGAACACAGGCGAAGCCCCAGCAAACTGCAGTCACACAATAAATGATGGCTCCTGTTATTACTCCTCCCATAGGGAGCTTTTTGAAAGCAAGGTCATATTTATCTTAATTTCATCTTAAGTTAATTTATACTAATTATAATTCCCCGGCCCCAAGCACATAATAGACCCTAAATAGTTATCGGGCTCGATAGTAATTTGTACAGCCCATCACACCATTACCACACCTGGGCTGAGGAGAAGTAAGTATAGGCCACGGAGAGGCTGAAACCCGGTGGCCTCAGACTTGCTGCCCGTGGCCCCTGCCGTGCTGTAAGAGGAAGAGCCCGCCTGCCTCGGCGCACACTTCAGGTTCCTTTCTGGCCTTGTGACCCCTGCTGAGAGATCGACTCTGTGCTGATGATTGATGCCGGGTGGCTCTAGAGTACTCCCTCCCACCATCAACGCTGATGGTTTTCTTTTTTATTTTTGAAGTTTTTTAAATGTATTTACTTTTTGAGAGAGGGGAAAGGAGGGAGAAAGAGAGGGGGAAAAACATCAATGCACAGGATACATCAATCACTTGTCTCTCGCACAACCCCTGCTGCAGGGTATGCCCCCAACTGAGGACCTGGCCTGCAACCCAGGCATGTGCCCTGCCCGGGAATCAAACTGGCGACCTTACAGTTCACAGGCTAGTGCTCAAACCACTGAGCCACACCAGCCAGGGCTGATGGTTTTCTTACGTTTTGAGGTTGAGGACTTGAGAGAGAGTCCTCAACCTCAAAGATACAGGTCTTGACCCAGAATAGGGAATCAGTCACTTTAACTCGTCTTTGTAAGGATCATGTGGAGGGCTGACCTAACTGGGTCACAGGAAGGTGAAAAGGAAGTCAGAGTGAAGAGTGGGTGGCTGCGTCATGCCCATGGACACCCCAGCACGCACCTGTGAGCATCCCTTTTCCCGTAGGGGCTTCCCCAGCAGGGAGCTTTTCCAAGATTACACTTGTGAGTTTTCTTTCCTCTGATGGAAAACAGTCGCCCTGCTGAAGCCCTGGGGCTTCTCAAGTTACTATACTCCTGGCTTAACGCCAGAGGCTTCCTAAAGGGGGGTCACCCTTTTTACACAATTAGGAAGGGCTTAGGAGGCCAGGAGGCGGCCCAACTACAATTCACAGATAAGGGAAATAAGGCCCAGGGAGAGGCCTGTGTCCAAAGGGGTCAAAAACATGCACCAGAGGGTGGCAGGACAAGCCCAACTTTCCACTTCATATACTCTCCCATCCCCCCTCTGATGCCCTTGGAGCCAGGACATCTTTGGGAGAGGTGACGGAGCCCTCCTGACAGTAGCCACGGGTCAGGGGACATCGTCGGGGAGAGGTCTGTTCCCCGAAGCTCTGCTCTGAGAGTAGAGAGGACAGGTTTCCACTGGGTCAGTGGCCCCTCCATAGAAGATGGAGGCAGCGAGTCCCACCAGCAGGAATGAAGAGGCTAGGACTCTGGGATGGCAGGGGAGTGGCCAGGAAGGAGTCAAGCTCCACACATGCTCCATGGGCAGAGCAAATGAGACAACTTGGCTTGGCAAAGGGCTGCTGGGGGAGGGGAGGGGAGGACCAGTGGGAGAGAGGGGGGAAAAGAAAAACGGAAGTAGAATTTTTAATTACCTCACCAGGGAGGCTGAATAATAGGTGAAGGGCAGTTACGAAATGCATGAGCATAAGGTGGAGGGAGAGAGGAGGAAGAATGAAGACTGGCCAACCATGTCCTACCCTTACAGTATCTCGGCAGCAGCTCAGACGTAAGGACCAAAGGACAGAGATGAGCCAAAGGAAAGATTTGGAAACCAAGAACCAGGGTAATCAGGGGAAAATGCCAGAAACACGTCTAGAAAAGGGAGCAAAGAGGGAAAGCGGCCTGATCCATGCTATGCTGAACCGTCCAATTAGAAAAGAAAAAGGGGGAAAAATACAATAAAGATGAAATTTTTAAAAAGAAAGAAAAAACAAATACTTGACTGAAACTTGAGGAGTGGCTACATTTAGGAGAAAGAGGAAGAGAAACACAGAAAGGACAGGATGAGTCAGCGAGGAGGACAGGATGCTTCAGAGTGGACCAAAATGATAAGAAAAGGGACACTGAATATGGCACTTAAAGGTCACCAGTGGGGGAAAAAAGGCTGCCAAAGTGGATTTATAAGTCCATTTCTGCTAAGGATACATGCCTGTGTTGGCACAAGCACAGAAAGAGACCCTGGAAACATACCCCAAATGTAATGGCAGTTATTTCTGGCAGGTGAGATTATGGAGGATTTCTAAATTTTTTTTTTTTTTTTTACTTCAATAAAGGTCCGTGACAATCTTTCAAATTTATTTCAGCAGAGCAGGTAGAGTGGTGGGCAGCGATTTAAATTACTCATCTGTGGAAGAGCATCGTACACAAGCAGTTGCTGCAGTGCCGTTCGCAGTGGCAAAGAATGAAGTGAGTGGTTCTGAGAACGGGGTGGCTGAAAGGCCAGCACACCTGTGCTCGGAACATGACCAAGTTCTCAACGCAGGAATCGGACCATCGGCAAACGACAAGGAGGGATTTCCATGAGATGCGAATAACTTAGAAAAGATGCTAAGGGGTGCACATGGGATGCCAATTTTTATAAAAGAATGACAAGTAGGTATGTGTTTATACATATCCATTGCATACACACACATATACATATATTTGTAAATAGGATTACTCTTAATAATTATGGGATCAAGGCAAGAGAATAGAGGTCCACATAGTGAGTCTCATCACTTCAAATGTTTGTAAGTTAATATACTGGGGAATAAAGTATTCTATCTGCTATCTTAACAAATACACTTTCAAAACAACCTGGAAGACCAGTTTCAAATTCAGAATTCTTGAAACTCCTCAGCTCAGTGTCAGAACTTGGCAGTGCGGAGAGAGCTGGCCACTAAGTCCTCTGTCCAACGCTGTGCCCTCTCTGTCCTGCTCAAGGGGCTTACGGACGGTGGCACGCACATGGACACTCCAGCCCACTCACCCAGGTTGCACTCCCCATCACCTACACTGCTCCACCGCCACCTCTAGCCTAAGGAGGGCTTCCTCAAAAACGATGCACTGAGGAGCAGGCCCCCACAGACCCTGGAGTCAGGTTCAAAGCCATTTGGGTAGGAAATTCCAGTACTAAGAACAGTGTGGGAGGGGAGCCTCTGGACTCCTTGCCAGGTGAAGAGGGACATGGCAAGATGGCAAGAGGAGGAACAACAACGGGACACCCTGAAGCTCAGGGCCCAGAGCCTTCTTGCCTGTGTCTGAGGGAGGGACTGTACTGTCAGTGCGCACAAAGTCATGAGTACAGACAGAAACACGTAAGGACACACACTAGGGTGTTGATATGGGTTATAGGGAGTTGGGGGCTAATGTGGTATAAGGTGGGCAAAGGCTACAGGAATACAGAGTCTGTACTAACCAAAGGCATGTGTATCATAACATCAATATAAAGCAGGAAAGCATGGGCATGTTTCAAGAAAACGGGCACGTTCTGCTTTGCTTTAAAGTCTTAATTAAGGTGACATTACCAACGGGGGAGCAAAAAGCCACTGTATGCCCCCTGAGGTCCCCCACTCAGGACTCATCACTTCGGTGACACCACTAACAAACATACATCACCTGATTCAAATCAGGGGAAATGAGACAAAGCCAAATTGCAGGGTATTCTACAAAATAACTCGGTTTTACTCTAAAAATGTGTGGTGAAAAGCAAAGAAATGCTAAGGCACCGTTGCAGATTAAAGGTGACGAAAGAGCGCCAACAACTTAAGGCAGTGCGGGACTCTGAGCTGGATCCGGGACTAGGGGAAAATGAAAAAGCTCTAAGGGCCATTAGGACCATCGGTGACAGCTAAACACAGACTCCACATTCCCAGGTTAATCTTGAATCTACAGTCCCTGCTTCTGGCTACTGTACTGCTGTTACTAGAGCACGTCCCTGTTAGTAAATGTACACTTGAGCATTCAAGGGCAGGGGTGCACAATGTCTATGACTGATTCTCAAATGGTCCAGTGAACATACACGATATTAAAGCAAATGTGGCAAAATGTTCACAGTCAATCTGGGCAAATGGGAATTCTTTACACTATTCTTATAACTATTTAGAAAATTTTAATTATTTCAAAACTGAAAATGTTATGAGAGAAATGTGTTTAACCAGAAGAGAGAGAACTCTGTGTTCACGGACTGAAGCAACAACTGGGGGGAAAAAAATTGTTGGAGGGCAACAGACATACTCAGGAGATACTAAGGAAGAGTAAGAAGCAGATAGAAGTACCAGTCCTCCAACAGTGCTGAGAAGGAAGCTTCAGAGGTAGAATTAAACTTGTATTTGGAATAGAGAACAAGTAAAAGCAGGGGAAATCACGACCACTGGCCTCAAATCTACTCCCTAAAGTTGGCCTGCTCTGGGGGCAGGAGCCTGGAACTGTGCAAACCTGGAAACGGGAGTGGACCTTGGAACAGCCACTAATGGCACATGCTAGGGACGGGAGAGGAGTAATTGGATCACTGAGTAATTAGCTTGTAGGAATCAGTGGGGGCAGATGACATAAGGCCAAAGGCAGGTAAAGCTGTCCCGGAAATCGGTGAGAGATGCTCTCCTGCTCAGCCTTTGATCTCAGGCAAACGTATGCTAGGGCCCAGGTTTCCAATCTTTTGGAAATGACTTTATCCCCAAACCCTCGCTCTGCCTGGCCCAATTTGATCTTCCCAGCTAACCTTGCTGGCCATAGCTGACAGAGGCTTACTGGTTTCTGACTTTCTTCTCAAGTGAGATACCTTGGCCGCTGTCCTGTGTCCAAAGTAGCTCCTCTATGAAGTTGCTGTGGAACTCTGGGGGTTCCTACCTAACTGCACTCGGTTGGTCACACTGAGAACCGGGAAGTGAGACAGAATTTCACAAGCAGAACACAAAACAGGAACAACAGAACCCATCCCACAAACCATTAACAACGCAGCCATTTTTCATCCAATTTGAGACATTCTTTTTATTGACGTTGACCTTACAGCAGACAGTGACAGGAACTATATAGCACACATCGCGAGGACAAGTGTGAGTACAAAGCGACCCATAGGACAAATACAGCACAGAATGCTCCCCTCTCGTGGAAACTGTGGAAAACGCCAGGGAGCCTTATGATCAAGCAGGATTTGCCAAAACCAAAAGGCCAACGGGCCCCCACAGCTGGGACAGGAAAAGGCACAGCACTAGCTTCTTAACACGTCCTCTGCATGAGCTCCAATTCCTCGAAAAGAGGAAGGCTACAAGAGCACTGTAGTGAGATGGGGGTGTCGCAAGCCCAGGCTTCCGAGCAGGTCTGGGCCTGGTGCAGCGCTCTCAGGCCTGGTCCACGGCAAAACACAGCAGGGTGAGCTGGCCCAGGGCAGATCCCGGGGGGGGGTTCAACCAGGAACACGGAGTCCAGATTTAAAGATACCCAGCGAAATCACATTTCATGATGACCTACATGTAACCGAAATGCAACTGACCATCACCTAAGACACTCCCCAGACCTACGCCACAAAGAGACCACCACATACGTACAGAAAAAAATTCTGCTCCTGTTCCATCAAGAAAGATTTTATCACCTTGTAGAACACTAGAAGAGTGGCTCAGTAAGAGGTCATAAAAGATACAGGTCTTTTAAATCCCTTTTGTTAAACTAGGCCTTAATGAGCTAGGAGAGTTTATTTTTAAAAAAACACACAAGGTGGATGGTCCTACATTTGACTGTTTCCCAGTGTTTTGTTTGGGGGTTTTTCTTTTTTGTCCCAGTGCTTTAATTTCCAATCCGAAGTTATTGTTTCTATGTACAGTAGTTTCTGCATTTGTCAATATTTTTATACAGGCTAAATTCTGTCACAATATACCTTTCCCTTCCTGGGAAGAAATATGAGAAAAAAGGAGAAATATTAAGATACATTCTTTTAGGTAAGGGAAGGTTCAGAAAACTCCCACTTAGAGTGAAACTATAAACAATCAGTAACTCAGGTTAAAAAAAAAACAAAAAAAAACAGAGGTAGGAGGGGAGGGCATTTGGAAGAAGAAATCTCCTAGATAAACCTCTGCACAAAAATAATTCTGAAAAAAAGTTCAGTCTCACTTGAGACTAGTTCCCGCATCACCTGCCAACCCTAAGGTGACTCTGCTCCCCAAGAGGGGAGATGGCATGCTCCCAGGGCTGAGGTGACAGACACAGCGAACTGCTCCGGGGAGCCGCCTCCTTTCCACTCAGCAGCAAGGCCAATATTGTCCTTCCAGGCTTTACCACTGAGGGTTTTAACACATCAAAACCTGTGTCCTAATATACAATTACGTGTCAATTATACCTCGGTAAAGTTTAAAAAAAAAACTTGCATCCTCAGCTTTTATATAACCTGTCAAAAATTTTAAGATGCACCTTGTTTTGCTGAATAATTAGTTTTTAAGGCTTTGTGGGGGCAGATGATTGAAGGCCACAGGCAGGTAAAGCTGTCCTAGAAATGGGTGAGAGACGCTCTCCTGCACAGCCTTTGATCTCAGGCAATGTATATTAGCCAAGAATAGAGGCTTTTTCCTTTTCCAACGAAAGTAAATGAGACACATTTCAAAATGCCCTAATTCAAGAAAAATGGTAGATTCTCAATGTGGCTACTTACCCATCTCCTCTCCTCAAAAAAGAAAAAAAAGTGGGGGGAGGAGGTAAATATTAAGTCAGAGAGTTAAAAACCCTTAGGAAAAAATTTTAAATAATTCATTCAACATCAAATTATTTTTCGGCCTTTAAAATTAATAAGGAGAGAGGTGTGCACACAGCCTGTAACTACCTACAAAATACACTAATAGTTTATTCCATTTTTCCAAACAGCATTTAAAATAA
Source organism: Mormoops blainvillei (assembly GCA_004026545.1). NCBI lineage: Eukaryota > Metazoa > Chordata > Mammalia > Chiroptera > Mormoopidae > Mormoops > Mormoops blainvillei. The sequence goes on along the minus strand of PVJD01007602.1, from coordinate 34,822 downwards.
GTAAAAACAGCAGTTGTATATAATTACACATGGTTAACTCTCATATCATTTAGTAGAAAAACATAAAATACCCCCAAATAACGGCGGTCTCAGGTTAGAAACCTTTATAATGCTGAAATCCAGGTGACCTTGAGGTATGCTGGATCTTAAAATATATAAATGGGCCCCTTTATGAGAAATATAAATAGCAACATGATAAAACAGCTGTGAAGCGAGCAGAAGAGCAAAGAAACCTGAAGGTCACTCAAGCTGAGACTAGGATAAACCATGACCTGGGTAGAATACATCTAGATTCTTGCCCTAAACGGCGACTCGGGGATGGACGAGGGGATGGAGGCCTTCGCAAAGCTCTCCCTGCAGCCTGCTGTAGCCTGCGAGAAACAGCCAAATGCATTTGTTGAGCCACTTGTTACTTCTCCTGTCAAAGCCTCTTTACTTTTAGAGTCAAAACTTTTATTAAAAACAAAAAGCTATACACTTGACAATTTTCACTGTCAGGAATTTTTTTTTCAAAATTTCTCACATAAAATGTGGGTAGCTAATGCTGAGAAACATTGTGCTTTTCTTTGAACCAAATTTTCCCTCAACTGATAAATACTGATCTCCGGAGGCAACAGTTGCCAGCACTGGGCACTCCCCCACTCTTTCCTGCTGCTGTATCCCACCAGCTTTAAGAGACCTAAGTAACTTCTTCTGGTCCAAGAAGGGATGTGGGGGGAACCAACCTCATGCTCCTGGCCTGGAGGAGGACCCTTGTCTCAACTCCTGGTCCTTGGTCTCCTAACCACAGAAGTCTCCCACATTTATTTTAGGAAAGGTCAGAGAAGGTCTCTAGTCATACACTCCCTTTAAATATTCTATCTACCCACTTGTATGCTACATTATAAGCTGTGAATCATTCATTAAGGTTGAATCTTAGAAACTCATCTCCATTCCCACTGGAAACTTAAGACTTCCTCTGATGGACTGAATCTCACCTACCAGCTTCCAAAATCTTATCCTACCACCAAAACTGAAAGTTAAAGACATCAGTAAACAGCCCTGGCCGGGTAGCCAAGTTGGTTAAAGAATTGTCCTGATACATCGAGGTTGTCAATCCCCAGTCAGGGCGCACATGAAAATCAACCAATGAACGCACAAGTGGAACAAATCGATGTTTCTCTCGCTCTCCCTTCCTCTAAAATGAATTTTTTTAAAGATGTCAATAGAAAGAATACTCGTCCCTGTTCTTCCTCACACCCACATCCATTCCCTCCTCACCAATGATGCCTGCAGACTGTGAAAGCCATTCAAAGCAAGCAGGGGGGTTAAGGGAGAAATTTTTTTTTTTAGTTTTTGAGTTAAGACATCTTGCAGGACTGCAAACTGCTGACAGGTCACTTTGCAATTCTAAATCTATCTCTTGATAGGAGGAAGTTCTAGGCTTTGGTGGTTAACCTGGTTTGGTCTGCTTTGGAATGGTCACAGCACCAAGATCTGCCTCTCCCCACCTGCAGGACCGTGTCTGTGAAGGCTATTTTACATTTCAATAAAAAGAAAATATAGACTATTTAAATTTTAATTTATATATATGATGGAAGGTCCTGGATTGAGGGGCCTAGATATCCTGCTCTAAGGCTAGACCTGCTTACCTAGATGACCAAATTAATGAAGCTACTTGACGAAACCCTCCACAAAGTTTCCGCGCTCCAAGGACTAACGTATTATTACTTTCCAACACAGATTAATATCACTTGCCAATTCAGACCTTTACAAGTTATAACTGTGTGACAATCTGGCCCAAGTCTTCCAGGTTAGTGGTTCTAACTATGGTTAAGGTTCAATGGGCTTTCTTTCAGACAAGGACTCTGCATACTCAGTTACATCCTCCAGTGTGAAAGCTATGAGAAAAAATGCACCAAGCATCAGAAATAAATATGAACTCATCTGGTTTTCAAATTTTATCAATGGAATGAGTGACTTCAAAACTGTAACATATTCCTAATTTTAAATCAACAGCAACAGTGTCAGACCAGCAAAATGGTCGTTCACGAACATTGACCACAGGCTTGGGTTCAGCTTGGCTCAAAGGAATTCTTCTCTCTCTGCTGACAGCAGTCAGATTTGGGTCACCCACATACTAGCAAGCTAATCTGATCAGGCTGATGGGCTTAGCGCCTAGGTTTTGTTGGCACACTATAGGACACTATGGTGAACACTACAAAAGGAGCTCCTCATACCAAGTCTTAGAAAACAATTCTTACAGAAAAACTACTCTAGGTCTCTTTGGTTATAGTAAAAGAAAAGGTTTCCTTTCCAACACCGTATTATATTCTTGAAGAAAATACAATTTTTTAAATCAGTGAATCTGAATTACTGAATCACTGAAGCTTCATTTAAAATGGTGGAGTGTGTGTTTAGACCTCGATTTCATTAGAAAAGTGAAAAATCATAGTTGGAAAACTGAAAGGAGCGGGCTCATCAATACCACCAAGCTAAAAAAGAAACACTGAAAAGTCTTACTGCTTATTTTACAAAATACTCAAAGCCTATCTTAAGGAATGTCCTCCTGATTTCTCAGGATACAAAACCCTACCCTAAGCTTTTCTGATCTAGAAACAAAATGTCAGACTCGATCTGAAGAGCCCATGCAGGGCCATCTAATGACATGGTTGCTGTCAGCTCACTGTCATCAGTGAGGGAGGCACTTTGGCCATCAACATCCCTGTTTTTGTAGGTCAGAACACGAAGAGAGGTCAATCAGCTCAAAAGTCACAAATCTAGGAGGGACCCCAGGACTAATCCCCCCCACCTCCAGCCAGAATTAAGACTTGAACTTGCAGGCATATATGGCCGGGTCACCCAAGGTGCATAGTAAAATGCAGATTTTCAATCTCCTGACCTGAAATCTCTGGGGATGGACTTTAGAAATAACGTTGATCAAGTTCCCCAGGTGATCCTGAAGCCCATCAGTTTGCGGACCACCAGCATTAGCAAATCCTAAATCCAAATCCAGCCAGAAAACCCATTTGTTTACATATCCTTCCTGCAACACAGAATCTGCCAAGCAAACCAAGCAGCTTATTCGACTTTCCTGTACCAGTGACCTAACCTGAGTTAGTGACATCAACACTTTACGTGCCTCAGCCTTAAGAGCCAGGTCAGTGGACTGAGGTCAGAGGTACACACAGTATCAGCTTCACTCTTTCCAAGGTAACTGCTCAGCTGACAGTACCCAAGAGTATCTTCACAAACTCCATGCCCTTCTGGAGGTGTCTTCTTACAGATTACCAACACGCAGGGTGTCAACTCCTTCTGATGTGCATAGCATTTCAAGGATGGTGTCATACCGTTAACTTCTAGAGGAAGTAATGTGGGTGTAACCCTAGTCAAAATCATCAAGCTGGGTTTACAGAGCATCCATGATTGTGGGGGGTACTCTAAAGACCATATAAAAAACTGCCTTCTACCCATTTAACTCTATTTCATATTGAAAATGGAAGCAGGAAGCAAGTCTCCTTCTGAACTCGTTTCTTACAGCAGAGTATTTTAAAAAGGAAGAAAAAAATGATGAAATTTTCAAGTTTATTTTATAGATTAAGATTGTGGTCACTGCCTTTGAAACATACTTTCAAGAAAAACAAACAAAAAAAGTATCTCCCCATGGTCCTGCTGTATAACTGAGGAGGAAACAGCCTAAAAAGGCATCAGAGGACCTCAGCCAAGCCTTGGACTTCTGAACTACCGCTCACAGTAGTATGAAAATGCAAAACAGCAGGAGGCTGAGAAATGTAATGTGAATAAAGGAGGGGAAAGGAAAGGCTTAGAAATAAGCACATTTGAAAAAACAGTGAAGGCTTTTAAAAAGATCAGTCCTAATTTAAGAAAGAAGCATCAGTACCTTATCATTTGAACCTAAAAGCACACACCCAGGGCAAGACAAATTTCAAAAGACATGACACTCTTGAAATACAGAATTTTATTTAGAAACTGTTTAAAGTAGAAAAAAACCCTGTCAAGGAAGACCAGGTGGAAAATGGGTTCCCAATAAAATGGAATTTTAGGGCAACAAAAGTCTAAAAGGCCACAAAAGAGAAATAGCACCACTGTTATTTGAACAATGGCTAGTTACTTGCATTTTTGGCATTGTTATGGCATTGTTAATCACTGAATCTGGGTTTTCCTCTGAATTCCACACAGAGCATGCACTACACAACGATTTATCATAAAACACCTGCTTTCTACACACATTTTAGGACAAACTACCACCAGAAACAAATCAATACAAATACATCAGGGGCTGAACAATCTCAGTAGTGGGTGACACACAATTTGCAGAATTCTACCAAACAAAGGAACTGAATAGGCTGCGGGCAAAGCAAATGAGGGAGTGTTAAGGAATGAAATATTTTAAATATTAATAATTAATTCAGACATGGTACTGTATTTCTGCAAAAAATAAAAAATAAAAAGTAACATTTAATAACACGCTAACGAATTTTATCTCCAAAGAGATTAGTGCACTGGCAAAATATTCTGTTAACAGTGGAGGGCTGTGGACAGCAGGTACCAAAAACACCCAGCCTTGCAGATCCCAAGGTAGCAATGGCCTTCACTGATCACTCCCTTTGTCAGAGGTCCAAAAAGAACTTGCAGCATGATCACCTGCCAGCTGAACTTCGTTTCTAAGCAGCAAACTTTAAGGTCCAAAAAGGAGTCCCCAGTGGGCAAGGGAAGCAGAGAAATATGTTAAATATAAACTTAAAAGACAGTAAAATGGGACACAACCCCCATTCAAATCCCAGAGATGTGGGCAAGTCCCCAAGAGTAGTTGTTAGATTTAAAAACTGAGCACACCTCTTTTCCCCAAAAAACACAATACACAGAAATTTCAAGGGTAATTGGAAAAATCGTCGGAGAAATGCTCAATGAAAATCAAGCTATTCAGCTCAAACATCTCAGGGTTGAAACATACCCTCTATTCATTCAGCCAACAATGCCTCTTGCCTCTTAGCAGAGATGCAATTGGTCAAGGACACCAAATGCCTTTACAGAGCAACTTTTTAAACTTTCCTTCTGGGCCAAGGTTAGGCGTATGAAGATTCAGGCAGCCCTGCAAGGCCTGTGAACAGCAGGTTCCGAAGTTCCAAAGTCTGGTTCGTCCTTCCCAGCCACAAGGGCAACACACAAACTCTCCTGTCAGGTTACATTTCATATTTTGAAACATGGAAGCATATTTTAAATACTCTTAAGGCATTTATTTATTAAAACGTTCTCTGCTGAGATTTCACATTAGCTTAAAATTCAAATCAGTCTTTACCTCAGCATATCACATAAAAACACCAGCGAATCACATAAAAACATCTTCTCCAGCGATCAGTGTTACCAGCATTCATACGGTGAGCCCATGGTCAGCCTCTTTGTTCCCTAGGTGAACCCACTAGATGTTAATACTGCTCTGCTACAAGGTAAAAGCTCCTAACTCAAACTTATTGGAAAAGGAGTGAAACTTCTGCAAAGTGCACTTTAAGAAGAGGTACTTTTTGCTTATGAAAAAGAAACCAGTGAGTCCTCTAAGAATAATAAAAGGGAGTATTTTACAGTTAAGCACATGATTTGGAGAGAAGAATTCAGATGCTGCTCTGCTGGTCCAGGCTGTTAATACTCTTCTTGTTCCTCCTGTGGGCCCCCTTCATCAGGTATCACGAAGCCTTCCTAAAATGGGAAAACGAGAAGGGGATGCTCTTACTCAACACTGAATAGTCAGTTTCTACTGTGGGTTCACTTTACTATATTTAAAGTCAGCAGCTTTTCCTGTCTCTACCACACGCTTGGCATCTAATGGCACAAGGCCAGGGGACCACTATTTGATTACGTAGGCAGTGGAATCCACCTCACAAAAGACAAAAACTGAGCACAATCAAATGATGATGGATGTGTATACTCTGTCTTGATTATAGTGATGATTTCACGCCATCAAGTTGTACTTAAATATATGCAGTTCATTATGTCAATTCTACCTCAATAAGGTTGTTTAAAAAAGGAGCCTTGACTGGTAATGTCTCAGTGGATTGTGCATTGTTCCACAAATCAAAGGTTGCTGGTTTGATTCCTGGTCAGGGTACATGGCAGGGTCGCGAACCAGGTCCCAGGTTGGGAGCCTGCAGAGGCAACCAATTAATGTTTCTCGCGCACAACAATGTTTCTCTCCCTCTCTTTTTCCCTCCCTTTCCCACTCTCTAAAAGTAAATAAATAAAATCTTTTTTATAAAAAGCGCAGGAAAGTTCAGGGAGGGGGGAAAAAAAGGAAAAGTTACCCTCCAAAATTCCCGAGGTCACCATAAAGTTCAGTACCATACCATCTCAATAAACTGTCTGCAGCCAGTTTTTCCTTTACGCATTCCTTTGACTGAACTTAGGAATCATGCCTGCTAGTTATGAGTGCTGTGGGTGTTCTAGGCGTTTAAACATAAACAATGCCTGTGCAAAAATAGCTTCAAGACCAATCCAACACAAACGGCATGGGAAATCAGCAGATTTCCAGGGCATTCTGGCATGTACTAATGGCTACACTAACATAAAAATTAGACTTCCCTTTCCACCACCATCTTTTTTTTAAAAAACAAATCTCTACAGCTGAATTTACTTAAAATATGACTCCACTAAAATAATACTCAGACTAGACCAAGGACCCCATATATGCTTATCATCTTTGTTTTCATTATCTGGCACAGAGTAAGCCTGAAATAAGGGTTTATTTAACAAATTTATCAACTTTTCAGTCTTCTGTCTTAATCCCTCAAATTCACTTCATATGTGTAGAGGACAGTGTTACTAACAGCATGAATACTACCTTATATCTGTATACTACATACATACTACAAAATACTTAAGACATTTATGACAGTTTGATCCTATAGACCTTTGCTAGGAATGTAGAAAAATTTTAACTAAGTACAGCCATTAAACAGTGGACACAGCAAGGTACCAAATCCTAAATCTAGGAAAAATCAGTCTCTGGGCAACTGCAATTTTAGGATATGTGCGTCAGGAACTTCCCTGATCAGCTAATGTCATGATTAATATCAGCAGATGTGGCTGTGTTATACACCTGGGTCCCAAGAAACCTGACCACAAAGCACTGTGAGGAAACGAGAACCAGGCACGCTGGGAGGGAGGAGCAAAGGTACACTCTTGACAGCTGAAGGCAGCAACGACAAAAAGGGGCCATGTGCCTGGCTCTCCAGGGCATGCGTGGGGGCCCCAATAAAATGGAGGCAGCTACTCAGGCCAAGGGCTCCACGCTGCAGTGTGGAGAGGGGACAGCGACGTTAAGAGCGTGTTGTGGCACTCATCACTCATCAGCGGCCACAAACTACAGAAGCAGGGCAAACCAGCCACATACTTCTCCCTATTCCTGCCTCTCAATGACTCAGACACCTCAAGGTAAAGGCTGCAGATGGGTAGAAGTGCCCCCTGGTTAACTTTTAGGGGTCAAAGGTAAAGTCCTCTGATGAATGCTAAACTGGAACACAACAAGCCACCAGCACTGAGTTTGCCAAAACCAACAAGATAAAATTCATTTTCTCTTAGGTGGCAAAATGGCAAACAGCCTCATTTCAACACGTACATCTGTGGCATAGAGAATGTCCACGATCCTCTGCAATACAGGGTTGTTTTCCCCCTCGTTCTCCTGGCAAATCAATTCAATGTTCCTTAGCTTCCCAAAGTAGAAGTCTCTTTCTTTCTCCAAGTCTTCAACAGTGAGTTTCAATACGTTGACCTGCACAAGACATTAAAGAGGGTGAGACACCTGGCATTCGTGTACCAGTAATATATCAGACAAACATCTAACCTAAAAGGAGATGTGGTCTTTCATCAAACTCTCTAACATGGACAAAACTCACTTTAGCATAATGTCAATTTTCTTCAGCCCCAGATAAATAACATGGGCTTGTTCATGTCCACCTTAACTATAGTAATTCTTAGGAGAGAGAAGACAGCACCATAAAACACTCAGGAACTTCTTAGGGATTGAAAAAAGATCTAGGAGAAAAAAAACTTGAAAGCCTGAGACAAATATAAAAGCAAAATCCAGCCCAGCAGGGCGGCTGACAATCATAAATTGAGTCCTTACCATTGGTCAATCAAGTCCAGACCTTTCTGCATGTGGAGGTCAATGGCAAGGGAGAGTCTGGTCCAGGGCAGCAGGGTAGAAATGGCAAGCCAGGAGGGGAACACTAGCTAAAGTTGAGTAATACTAGCTAAAGACAGGGAGGGCTGCAGGAGGCCTGGGCACAGAAAACAATGGGCTTTTTTTTCCCCCACCACCCCCACCTGTATATTGGGGAAAGAGGGCAATTCTTGACTCAAAAGAAAAGCATCTTCTGAGGAGAGAGTCCCTGCACCTGTCTTTCTCCAAAGAGAGTCTGAAAAGGGAGAAAAGACAGCGGAGGTAGGGAACAAAGCACATTCCACTGCCAGTTCCCTCCACTGAGCATCACACCAGCTCACGACACATGCTACAGGAGCCTTCAGGTGCTCCACTGAGGAGCTCTCATTTCCACAAAGGGGCAATGGAGAAAGCAACCTCAGCCCTGGCGGGTGTGGCTCAGTAGACTGAGGGCCGCCCTACAAACCAAAGGGTCACTAGTTCGATTCCCAGTCAGGGCATATGCCTGGGTTGCAGGCCGGGTCCTCAGTAGGGACCATGCAAGAGGCAACCACACAATGATGTTTCTCTCCCTTTCTCCCTCCCTTCCCCTCTCTCTAAAAATAAATAAAATAAATAAAAAATAAAAAGAAAGCAATCTCAGTGCTTAGGCCAGGACTCCACCTAGCCAAGAGTAATAAACGTCATAACAACTCTTCTGGTCCTTGATGTATTTTAAGCATAGTGCATCCTTATTCCAATGTATTCAAATCTATGGCATGTGAATTCACTTTAACTTTCACTGAATGTAAATTACAAGGCATACCATCCAGCATAAAACCCTCACAGGACTTATAGGCTGGGGCCACATGGAAAACCAAGCCAGGAAATCAAAGGTAAAGCAGCCGTGAACAATTTGGGTAACAGGGACTGTGAGAGTCAGAAGGCACCACAGAAATCTAGTCAGACCTTCTGAACTTAAAGCTGCAAAAACTAAAGCAAAGGGCTGATCTGACCTCCCCAGAGACTGAAGAAGAAGCCAGACAAAACCACAGAGATCAAATACTGTCCCAGGTGGAAAGAAGCTCACCCTTCATAATCTGAAGTCAAGAAGTACCCGGAGATGTGGAGCAGGTGACTGGGACCGGCAAGGCCATTCTATCAAAGACTTATTGTCATGCTCATCATCAAAGGCCTGAACAGACCAAACCAGAAGAATCGAGGTTCTATTCCAACCACAAAAATCACTTTTAAAAATTACTGAGCCCTGGCTGGTATGGCTCTGTGGATTGAGCGCCAACCTGCAAACCAAAGGGTCACCGGTTCAATTCCCAGTCAGGGCACATGCCTGGGTTGCAGGCCAGGTCCCCAGTAGGGAGCGCACAAGGGGCAATGTATACACTGATGTTTCTCTCCCTCTCTTCATCCCTCATTTTCTCTGAAAATAAATAAATAACATCTGTAACCAAAAACAAAAAAAAAAACAAAAACTGAAAATTTCAAAAAGTACTACCATCACTTAGTAGCCAGCAAAACCAAATTGTCCATTGCCCCCAATTTTCCCCACCCCTGCTTTAATTGCTAGTTACCTTTCCTTAAACATCAGCCCCAAAGTGCAGTACAAAAGAGGATAGAAGGGCAAGAGCTGACCAACTCCAACAATAGGAAGCAGTCTTGAAGCTTCAGCTCCAAGATCTAAAAGGCCGGGAAGAGGTTTTCTAATCACACTAGTGACCAAGAAGGAAAAGGAAACCAAAAGAGCTTAAAAAGTTCTGCTAGCTTAACAGTCCAACTACATATTCATGTTTCCCTAGCGCCTCCCTCACAAATCCATTAGAACCTTCTCTGGCCTATGCATCATCCAGGGCACCAGAACCCAGCCTTCTGGGCCCTACCTACGGCCAAAGCACATTCCTCCTATCATTCAATAACTATTTATCTACAAGGAACACTCAGTGAGTACACACTAAGTCACTGGCTTTCCCTTGGCACTCTTAATGCTTCTTTATAGGTTATTAAAATCTGTGGCTGCTAATCAATATTACTCTTAAAACCTTCTCTTGCAGTAAAGTAATGGCTATAACCTAAGAAGCCCAAGAAGAGCCCTGGCTGGCGTGGCTCAGTGGACTGAGTGCTGGACTGCAAAGCAAAGGGTCACCGGTTCAATTCCCAGTCAGGACACATGCCTGGGTTGCGGGCCAGGTCCCCAGTAGGGGGCATGGGAGAGGCAACCACATGCTGCTGTTTCTGTCCCTTTCTTCTTCCTTTCCCCCTCTCTAAAAATAAATTAATAAAAAAAGTCTTTTAAAAAAAGAAGCCCAAGAAGAATGCTTAGGACTTACACTGGCCAATCTGGCAGCTCTGAGCAATTTGTGGCTATCTGAGCCCTTGCAATGTGGCCAGTGCAACTGAAATGGGCTGTACACATTAAATATACAATGGATCTCAAAGTCCTAGTAAGGGCCTCCAAATGTAAAACATCCCAATGATAATTATTTGTACCGGTTACATGTCAAAATGATAATATTTTGGATATATAATCAAACCTCAGTACTTGTTGACTTCAGAACTTGTCAAACCCTGCACTCATTATGACAAGAAAAGTGTTTCAGGACTTGGCACTTGCTCAGGATTCATCCCACTTGCTAGAACTTGTATGAGTCACGACACCATCCCATGAGACAGAAAATGCTTCATCGTTCAGTACCCATCAGTTTCGGCACTCATCTTAAGTTCCGGAATGAATTAACGAAGAGTACCGAGGTACAACTGTATTGGGTTAATGTGTTATTAGGGTTAATTTTAATTTAACCTTGTTTCTTTTTACTTTTTTTTAAATGCGGTTACTAAAATTTTTCAAGTTATGTATATGTGCCTCACACTTCTGGTTCACATTTTATTTCTATTAAAAAGTGTTGCTCTGGACTAAAATCAACTACAAGTAAATTTCTCCATGTTTAAGTGCTGTAGACCTCCCAAGGTTATAAATACTACAAGGTAATTTTATAGAATACACTCTTCTCTTAGCCTAACAATCTGGCTCTATTTTTCATATTAGTCATAACCCTCACACCTCCACACCTTTGTCAGGGCCACAAATTCAAATATTTTCAGGATCCAGAAAGATCATATAATGAGCCAAGGAAGTGAGTAACAGGGTGTGGTAAAGGCTTTGGCAACCTGGAGAGAAGCTAAAATTTTTCATATTTAAAATAAATAAATAATAAAAACTCCATCAGGCCGAAGTACTTCTGAGACAGGGTTGAACCAGCTGGGTATGAGCTGGGTTCGAATCCCAGATCAGGTTACTTAACCTCTCCAAGCCACATTATCCTTATCTGTAAAACCTCACAGGGCTAATGCAAAAGTGAAGTTAAAGTGCTTAATAACATAATGGCACACACTCTAAAATGTTAGCTATTTTTGTTATTAACATTCACATATCCCATACACATTAACACTCACGTACAAAAACATTTTATTCCTGTGAACTTTTAAAAAACACTTCAGGTCCTATCTTAACTCTATCAAGACAATGGACAGGAACCTTAATAACCACAAGTGTCGTTTATCCACTGCCATTACTCCATTTATCCCAGGACCATTCCAGGCACTTCACATAACATCAGCTCGAAGTATGAGCCCCAATTCATAGGAGTGAGACTACTTGCTGTGTACACCCAGGCCCAGAAAACGACAGTTACAGTGAAGTCTTCTTACTCTCCGGAACCTCCGTACTTCAGTGACAGTACCCAGAGAATGCTCCAGGCAGTTAAACTAATGGGGATGGTGACCCAGTCACCTCAACACTCCTGAGGCACCGAGGACCATGGGTCATGTACAAATTGGAGAATTAAAAAAACAAAACATAATCATTGGGCAGGCTTTTCTGTTCCGCACCTGGGTCACGAGAGCTTCTAAATTAAAAGGAGGCTGTGTCCCCCAGGTTTTAGGACGTGGCTTTTAGGAAAGTAAGAGTCCAATCTCAGCCCTGGTTGGAGTGGTTCAGTGGGTTGAGTACCCACCTGCAATCCAAAAGGTCACTGGTTCAATTCCCAGTCAAGGCACATGCCTGGGTTTCGGGCCAGGTCCCCAGTTGGGGGTGTGCGAGAGGCAACCAATCCATATTTCTCTAGCACATCGGTGTTTCTCTCCCTCTCTTTCTTCCTCCCTTCCCCTCTGTCTAAAAAATAAATAAAATCTTGAAAAGAAAAGGAGCCCAATCTCATACTCACTGGGATAACAAAGCGTCTTAATTTTAAAACTGGGATTAATCAAGAGAATTACCCAAAAGCAAACAAACAAAATAACTATAAGGGTGAGTGAGAAAATGTTTAGAAGTCTAAAATTTGTTCTTATCCACAGACCTCTGACAATTACCTTCAGAATATTAATTAAATCTAAAGAAGACATTTCAAATCACTGACCCATTAAAAACAGAACAACAGGTTTTTCATACCAGTTCCACGCTCAATTTGGATTTCAAAAGAGCAAGTGTGAAATCTTTTTTTTTTAATTATTCAGAAAGAAACTCTCCTTTATCTTTTGTCAGAGCCAAAATTCAAGAGACACTCTGAACCCCATAGAGCCCTAATACCATTCCAGAGACATCAACAGGGCTCTACTATATAGGTGGGTTTCCAAACTAAGACCTCGGCTTCTGTCACACTAACAGATCTCATAAACACTGGATCCCCCCGTCTTCCTCCTCCACCTCCCCACACAGCACCTGACAGGCTCACATGTGTCATGAGGAGGACTGCTTCAGCAGACAATGTAGGTCCTTCTACAAGAGCATGAGCAGGCCTCCTTTGGTCAGTGCAGTAGGCTTCCCTTCCCCTGATGTGACTCTAGTCTGGGACACAGGAGGGACCTACCTGCTGCATCAGTTCAGCTGCTTCATCATCCCCGTTGCCCACACCAGGATTCTTTCGCACCACACCTGGGCCAGCCTTAGGGGTTGCAGTAGTTCTGTGTGTTACAATGGGCCTCTGTGGAGCTGAGAGAGGAGCAGAGGTCTTTTCAACAGCAGAAATTTCAAAACAAAAGAGAACCCACCAGACAATAAGAGAAGGCTGTGACCAAATGCCCTCCACAGTAATGCAACGAAGGAACCCAATGTGAGAGCTCAGCATACATGACAACGCCCGGAAGTTTGCCTAAAGTGGTTTTTTAATCCTGGCAGCAAAGTAAAGTACCAGTTTTAGTCACAATTTCTTGTGCCGAGAGTTAGTCCTTCTGTAAGGTCTTTTTGCCACTGGGGTGAATAAAACTATTATTGAAAGAGGTACATAGAGTTGCTCTACTATAACTCGCTTCCCACCAAATCCACCAACAGAGTAGCTTCACGGCTTAAAGGCAAATCTCTTGCCAGGAGTGAGTTCACAGTTCCAGCTATCGCTGTGCACTCACAGTTCCATCTGGTAAGACAGACACCTCCTAACTCAGAAACTGAGATTCCTCGGATTGGGAAGAGCAGGGTGGTAGAGGCTGCTCTTACAACTAATTACTTAAAAACCCCTTACCTTGTTCACCTTTTAGGTGTTTAGAAGAGTTAGGAGAGAAAAGCAGCAGACTGACCAGAATTTGCAAACTTTTCTCACTAGTAACAGCCAAAAATAGACAAAGACAAGGAAAAAGTAGTAAAGGGGCAACCTATCTACAAGTTAAAATAATCAAGACTGGGTTACCTCAAAGCAAATGTTTCATTTATAATTTTATTCATTCATTCAGCAATCATCTTGTAAAGCTTATACATTATGCCAGGCTTAGAAATATGTGATTTTCCTACACCCCATATTATTCAATAACCATAAGGCCTGTCACCTACACACAGTAACAGGTATTTCCTCTGGATGATCTCTAGTATCATCTCCAGTATGTTTATCTCTAATAAGTTTATCCCGAAGGCGAAATGCTTAATGCGAGTCTCTGCTTGCCAGCTAGCCACATCTGAAATACGAAATGCACATAGTTATCTATGCACTTCCCCATTCTTAGCAGCTAAGAAATAAAAGTACTCAATATTTGGAGAAACTGGAGCCCTCATATACTCTACAGATGGTAATGCAAAATGGTTTGGCCATTTTGGCAAACAATCAGGTAGTTCTGCCAAAAGTTAAAGAGAATTACCATACGACCCGAGGATTATGCTTCGAGGAGTATATACTCTTAAGATATGTAAGAAAAGTGAATGAATAAATAAAATGTGATATAGCCTTATGATGGAATACTATTCACTCATAAAAAGGAATAAAGTATGATACATGCTACAACATGGATAAATGCTGAAAACATGCTAATGAAAAAAGCTATATACAAAAATACACACTTCCTATAATCCTATTTATGAGAGATCATATAAAAATCTCCCTGGCTGGTGTGGCTCAGTGGATTGAGCGTCAGCCTGCGAACCAAAGGGTCGCCAATTCAGTTCCCTAGTCAGAGCACATGCCTGGATTGGGGGCCAGGTCCCCAGTAGGGGGTGTGTGAGAGGCAACCACACACTGCTGTTTCTCTCCCTCTTTTTCTCTCTCCCTTCTCTTCTGTCTAAAAATAAAATAAACAAAATCTTAAAAAAAAACAAAAACCCTCAAGTGTCCTTTTCTTCCTACTAGATGGACCAGCCTGTCTCAAGGCACAATAGGACCTTAACTAATATTCTTGCTACTTTCTGGAAAAGGAGGAGTTAGCATCTGTAGAACATCCACACTGTCCCGAAGTATAGGTATATTCTATAGATACACTACTGCAAACACCTTTGGGAAACCTCCAGGCCAAGACGTTTTAGAGAAGGTCTCTAAAAACAGCCCCCGCCTCCCACCCTCCCACACTGTGCTGGCATCAAAGCAAGCGAAAGCCACTTAACAGCTTACATTCTTGGGAGGGCAGGGAAGCTGTAAGTACAGGAAGCTGGTCTGCAGACAGAATGATGATGCAGAGAGCCAAAAACAGTCCCTGAGAGACCTAGGAAGCTCCTTAAGTTCCTGGAAGTTCAGGTCTGGTTGTAATGGGGCTCTGTGTAATGTCCTTGTGTTCAAACTAAAGCTCTCTTTCATGTGAGCTAACCTCTGGGGTTTCTATTCCATACAACTAAAGAGCCTTGGCAAAACTGCACATAGTAGCTCATTCAGGCCTCAAAAGCAACCCTCTGGGACCCGTATTCAAATTCCCATTTTATATAGGAGGAAACTGTAGGACAGAGGTAAAGTGGCTTACACAGGGCTACAGAGACCTAAAAACCATAAAAACAGGTCTGCCTGATGCCATACTACATGTTCCTGCCACATGGCTGGGATTAGGCTCCTTAAGCCTAGTCCCTTAGGCTCCTTAAGCTACTCAAAAAATTCTGGTTCAATGTTGAATGAATAAATGAATACCTGGGAAACCGTTATTTGGAAATGTATGTGTTTGGTTTTTTACCTGCACTGCTGGAGCTGAGAGGTTTCTTCGGTTTGTTCAGAGCTGGAGCAACGAGGGAGGGAGCCACTGCAGTTTCCTGACCTTGTCTGGCAGCTACAGGGTCATAGTCTTTTCCATCATAGTTTGCATCAAAAAACTTCTTAAACCACTGCACAAATTCAAAATTGTCCTGAAACTTTCCTTTTACTAATTTGTCCACAGGGATTATCTGCAGAAAAACATTAAGAGTGTTTAGCCCAAAGCAAGAGGTTTTTGGCAAGCACCATGAGTGCCCAAGCATCAAATGGGTGTAAAGCTCTAAAATAGTTTAGTGGCAAGAATTTAGTACAAAGTAAAACCCCGGAAAGCTATAAAGCAAGTTTCATCCAGTTTGCCTTTCACAGAATACTTCTACCTACCAAGCCCATAGAATCCAGAGCACGAATACAGGTATCTACCATAAACCGTGTTTTTAAAAAAATTACTTTAAAAATAGATCAAGGATAGATTTCTACAAAATGGTATGTCTTTACAGTAATTCCAATCCTGTTAAAATATACTTTAAAGGACTCTAAGTTTTGTTATTATACAAGAATACTGTGTTATCAGATATTACTTCAAGTCATTGGACTATTGGCCAGAGTTTAACTATCTTTAAGAACTCCAGGTGCAATGGCATTTTTATAAAAAATACATGTAATAATCTGAACTATACCCACCCCCCTAAACAAATAAATATAAAATTACTTTGTATGATACTGAGACATTTACAAATTAAACATTATATCTGGAATTCCAAAATAACCCAGGAGTGCATATGGTGGGGTAGAGGCACAGCTGAAACAAAGCAGGACATGATCAGATAACTGTGGAGGTACATGGTGGGTCACTGTGCTATACTCCCTACTTCTGTTTACTTTAGAAATTCACCTTATTTAAAAAAATTAAATTCTATAAAGAAAAATTACTACATATAACAAGCAACACCTAGTTTAAACTATGCCTGGTAAGTAAATGATATTCTTACAATACACGTACATATTTTATATATTGCAAAGACAAAACTAAAATAAAGACTGATTTCAAAGTAAATAAAAAACAGACAAAACGGCAATTAACTGTGGGGGGGGTGATTATAAGCTTTATTAAAAAAGAATGTTTTCCCAAAAAAATGGCTTTAAAGGATAAATAAACCCTCCTAATGGGCGGGGGGAGAAATTGCTTAATTTTGCAATAGATATGCACTGCTTAACAATGGGGATACGTCTTGAGAAATGCAGTTAGGTAATTCTGTCATTGTGCAAACATCATAGACACTTACACAAACCTAGATGGTAGAGTCTACTACACATCTAGGCTACATGTAATAGCCTACTGCTCCTAGGCTAGAAAACTGTACAGAATGTAACTGTACAACACACCACAAGATTAAATCAAGCACAAGACAGAATGATGCAACAGATGGCATGGACGAGGCTGCTGTTAGCATGACACAGCATACTGTTTTACAGCAAACTTTTTAAGCAGAAAGACTAGGATCTAAAATAACGATTAAAAAGTATAGTAAATACATAAACCAGTAACAACGTCATTTATTATCAAGTACTATGGACTTGTACATAATAATTACCTGTACCATATACTGTACCTTTATACAACTGGCAGAGCAGCAGGTTCACTTACACCGGCATCACCACAAGCACTTAATGCGCTGTGCTACGATGCTATGACGTCACAAGGTGATAGGAATTTTTCAGTTCCATTATAATCTCAGATAGGTGGTCCTTTGTTGACCAAAACATTATGTGGTTCATGACTATATCTATTAATATTACCTACTAAAACAGAGATAATCTTTGTCCTAATGAAGCCTGGTGGATAGTGTTTCTGGTACCTTTAAATAACCTTGGGGGCAAGAGGGAAATTCCCAACCCAAAGGGATCTTCCTTGTATCTTGCTTTTACAAAGCAAGTACTTCTAGAATCTTCTCCATTAGAAGTACTTACTGTACCGTATGGTATGCTTTACTAAGGTAAATCCAAGGATTAGAGAGTTAGATCTCAGACTCATAGAGATTAAACAGGTTGATTCCTACAGATGGTTACTAACTCCACTATGAAGAAAGAAGACAGCAGGGGAACAGAGGGTAGGAAGATAAGAGAGAAACTTTGCTCCCGGTAATTTCTATGCTAACTGTAGAAAAGATAACGATATAAACTGGGAAAAAAGAAAATGTTCAAAGTCATGGGCCAGCATCTGTCTCTTTAGTAACAATCACTAGTCAAGAAACAACCTAAATGAAAGAATAAAATTTACCTACTTTGTCAACGCCCATTCTCTTAAAACCTGCTTGTAGTATTTTGAAGTTCTGGATGTATTCATGTTCTAGCTTAGCTTGGAATTTCACTTTCTTCAAGGCAATGGAGCCAGGGAACAGCATGTCCATAAACTGACAATAGGCAGCCCCTGAATGAACAACAGAAGAATAAAATACACAATAGGTCATTAAATGCTATTATTAAAGAAGAAGGGTGAACTTTACCCCAAACCCACTAAACCCAGGTAAAATTTTAAAAGTTGTACAGTGGCCCTACAAAGCCCAAAAGCTTCAATACCACTTGACTTCAAAGTCCTTTTTAAAATCTGTTAACAAAGCCCTGACTGGTGTGGTACACTAGATTGAGCACCAGCCTGTGAACGAAAATCTGTAACAAGACTGGTTGTACCTGATAGGTTCTACAACACACTTGTAACTTGGAAGACTACGGTACGGAGAAAAGGAGTATTTCTATGAAATTTTAAAACTACTCTTTATTAGGAACTAACATAACAATAAAATGACCACTGGGGAGAAAAAAAATGAATGCATAGACTAGAAAAAAGGGAAACATGAATTTTCTGATTTTGCACAAGGACAAACCCTTCTCCTCAAGAGCAGGAGGAGGGATTTCCCAAGTATTTCAAAGATCCATCCTCTGACCTAGGTTAAAAAAAATTTTTTTTAAAGATATGTGTCCTTCCTGAGTTCTTCACATCTCTACATAAATTTAATTATGTTCATTGCAGCATTATTTACAAGAGCCAAGATATGGAAGCAACCTAGGTGTTCATTAACAGACAACTGGCTAAAAGATGTGATACATACTGGGTTGGCCAAAAAGTTCATTTGTTTTTTTTTCTGTAAGATGGCTCTAATAGTCTTTAACTTCACTCAAAACCATTCTGTTAAGACTGTATTGTGACAGTTGTCATATCGATTTGCGTTTTTAAAAAATTGGTGAATTTTTGTTTAGCCATTTTAATATTGAAGATGGAAGAAAATAAGCAACATTTTCAGAATATTATGCTTTATTATTTCATGAAAGGTAAAAATGCAACTGAGCCACAAAAAAAGTTTTGTACAGTGTATGGAGAAGGTACCGTGACTGATCACACACATCAAAAGCTGTTTGCAAGTTTCGTTCTGGAGATTTCTTACTGGATGATGCTCCACCACTGGGTAGGCCAGCTGAAGTTGATAAGGATCAAATCGAGACATTAATTGAGAACAATCAACATTATACCACACAGGAGGATACCTGACACACTCAAAATATCCAAATCAATAGTTACTGGTGAAAATGAAAATGTCTTATTTTACAGAAAAACCACATGGACTTTTTGGCCAACCCAATGTATACAATACAATATTACTCAGCCAGGCCCCGGCCGGGTAGAGCTCAGTTGGTTAAAAAGCCATCTGGTTCAACCTGATCGATCCCCAGTCAGAGTATACACAGGAATCAACCAATAGCCCTGACAGGTGTGGCTCCGTGGGCTGGGCATCATCCTGCACACTGAAAGATGGCCCGTTTGATTCCTAGTCAGGGCACATGCCTAGGTTGCGGGCCAGGTCCCTGAGTGGGGGTGTTGGGGGCATGCAAGAGGCAACCAATCGATGTTTCTCTCCCACACTGATTTTTCCCTCCCTCTCTTTCTTCCCCCCATCCCCATTCTCTAAAAATAAATAAATAAAATCTTTTAAAAGTAAAAATTTTTTTATTTTATTTTAAAGGCCACTATCAGAAATTACTGTATGTATTTCATCCCATTTGCTCCCCAACTTCATTCCTTCCCCCACCTGCCCATTATTCTCTAATGCCTACCAACTGCACTCTTCTAACACAGGGCAGGCTTCATTGTGCACTTACTGCCTGGCCAGGGCTACTTTGCCAAAGAAACAAGACAGGGAAGGAGGCAAGAAATCTAGCGACTAGGCAGGCAATAGATGTTCTGCAGAACTCGAGACTGCCACTGTATGTATAATCAACTTATTTTAAATCAGGCCAAAATGGCTCCCTGCCAGTTCCAGCATAAAGAGTGTCACTGTCATTATTTTTAGAAAGAAGATGCAATGAGAGCAAAGCACTTCAGTGACCAGAGTGACATTCTTAGTAGAAAGAAGTATCAGAAAGTGAAAACCTGATTTTCTGAAGTGGCTGATTTATTATTTATCCAAGAAAAAAAAAATATATTGAAGGCATTCTATGTAGCTGGCAGTGCACTGACAATATTTGTATTTTTAAAAATAGGGACACTAACTGCATCCTAAATTCTAGAGGACAACAACCCGGTGTGAAGACAAACTAACGGCATGAAGAGGGGTAATTGTTAATGTGTGTGTGTGTGTGTGTGTGTGTGTGTGTGTGTACATTTGAGAAAGAACTCTCTATTTCTAGACATTTACATTTAAAAAGCTCCAGTAATTGTTATATTTTAAAACAGATTTAATATCAATATTAACCAATGTAACCCAATAAATTTAATTTCCAAAATTTAAAAATAAAAGATTTAAAAGTCACGATTCACCAAGTGTAATAATGTATAGAGCTTATCTGAATCCTGATATATACAAATCAACTTTAATAAAAATACACACATAGATAATCTATTAAGCATCTATATCAGTAGCACTGCTTTACCCATAAAAAAATATTTTTCTAAAACAAAATAACTTGTTTTTATTCAATGCACAGTATTCGCAAGCCATCCATGGGACGTCTAGATAAAGTCAACCAAAACCACTTAAAAGCAACAGCCATCTGCTTCTCAGAAAAGCCTGCTTGAAGAGCTATCAGTTTTTACTTTAGAGCTAGAAAAACCCTTAGAGTCTTAAATTTAAAAAGTGAGAACCAAAAATGGTGGCCCAAACCCACACAGAGGCCTAAGACCAAGCTGAGGACCATACCTCAGGTACCCTGAACTCGCTGTCCAGTGCTCTTTTGCACATCATTCTATATCCTCTCAGAACACCCTACAGTTGAGTAAAAAAGCATTTCCTGGATTAGGAGGAAAAAAAGAGATATACCCTGCTGCTATATTCTAACTAGCTGAAACAGAATTAATGCTGTTTTGTTTTTTTTTAATTAAGACCCCAGGAAAAATGGACAAGGCGACTGGACAAGTCACAAAAGAAATGTAAATAGCCAATGTACACATGGGGATCCAGCCTAAGGAAGTAATTTTTTAAAAGCACGGAAGCCCTGGCTGGGTGGCTCAGTTGGCTGGAGCGTTGTCCCGTACACCAAAAGTCTGCAGGTTACATCCTCGGTCGGGGCACACACTGGAGACAACAGATCGATGTTCCTCTCTCACATCAATGTTTCTCTTTCTCTCTTTGTCCACTCCCACCCCAAATTCAATAAACATCCTCGGGTGAGGATTTTTAAAAAGAGGAGGGCAGAATCTACTCATGAAACTGGTCATCATCATTTTATTCACAGAAGTAAAAAATGGAAGCAACCAGCGCTGGCCTTGACATGGCCAACAGGCCCCTGCGAAGCCTACCACAGCACTGCCTGTACCACTACGTCCACAGCAAGCAATGGCAATGCAGCCCAGATACCGGCGCGAATGGGTGGAATGCTGGAGTGCTAGGGCACAGCAGTCCCTGTGTAATAGTGAGTGAGTAAGAGTCCAGGCTGCACAAAAGAACACCCTGGTGAGGACCACGAGGCACAGTCCCCTGGAGTCTGGCACCTCCCTTTGCCAGAGGACGAGAAAGGCGAGTAACAAGCACCCATGCACAATTTCTCTGGTCTGTTTCAAGGGGGGCCTAAGGACGGGCCCAAACATTCTAGTATGTACCTGGGAGCCCCTGCCTGGCTTGGAACATGGAGCCCGACATCTCCAGCTCTACTTGCCCAACACTCACCTGTGTTCAGCGTGCCCCACTGCTGCCATGCCCTTGAAGACAATTCTGCCCCACTGCACAGCTTCTGGAAAGCCAAGCACTACTGCAGGCTATTGGCAGGTTGGGCTTTCCCATGCTCACCCCCGCCCTCCCCCCGAGGACAATAGCACAGGAGATGGCCATCCTGAGGTCTAGAATTCTCAGGTAAACTCTTTGAGTGGTAGCCCTGACCCATGTGGACACGTAGAGGGATCAGAAGGAAGTAACTAAATGGTTATGCTTCCATGAGCTCCTTAAATGGCCCTGGTGTGGTGATAACCATGCATTGCCCGCCACTGGTGGTCACACTTGGCTATAGCCCAGTTGCTCAGTTCCTCTGCAGGCAGATGAACTGTGCCTCTGGACCAGCATGCTGCACCTCCTAGGCTCACAGGATGTGAGATTCTGGTTTTTAAGAAGTGCAGAGAGCTACAGAATACACCACTTTGCATAAAAAGGGTCCTGAATTCCAGCTGAAGAAACCCAAGCCCAAGACACATGGAATTATGGTCTGCTTCCCTTAAAATTTCCCGATCATTTTTAGAAAATATGGAATATGAGAAGCTGAAAATTACTCAACAATTTAGTTGAGACTGTTACATTTCCCATCTGACATTGTACTCAGTGTTAGAACTGAATATGCTTATACTACTATGTTTTAAAAATACATGTGTATGAACCAAGAAAAAAAATGGAAGCAACCTGTATCCCCTACAGTAGTTGCAATAAATTTTTGGCATACCATCTGCCTGACAGAATATTATGCAGGCATTCAAAATATATATATTTTTTACTTCTTTAGGAAAAGCTCAAGATTTAATATTAAAAGAAAAAGCATGCCCTGGCTGGTGTAGCTCAGTGGATTGAATGTCGGCCTGCAAACCAAAGGGTCGCCAGTTCAATTCCCCTGTCAAGGGACATGCTGGATTGTGGGCCAGGTCCCCAGTAGGAGGCACGCGAGACGCAACCACATATGGATGTTGGATGTTTTTCTCCCTCTTTCTCCTTCCCTTCCCCTCTGTCTAAAAATAAAATAAATAAAATCTTTAAAAAAAAAAGAAAAAGATATAAAAACATCTACGTCTTCATATATATAATATCCATCTTGATACATATGCATAGAAAAAACTAGAAAACGAAATGTATTAGGTTAAACCATGTGAAATTGTTTTGTAGATCAAAAATTATTGAATACTCGCCACATCGAAGGGGTGGTACTAAATGCATTCTATTTTTAAAATATATAATTATATACTACAGTGAATATGTTATGATCGGAATACAAAAAAAAAAAAAAGATGGCAAATGTTTAAAAGAAAAAAGTACACTATATTAGTTGCTTTATACAAAACTCCTGGCCTTTAAATGTCTCCACTAGGCACAGAATAGGTTAAAAAGGGCCTTCCTTCCAGGCTCTGCCGTAATAACAAAGGCTGGCAACCCAAGCAGGGGACACTCTTAAATGGCCCTGTCCCAACAATGTGCGACAGAACAGGCCCACATAATTTGCGTCTTAAGGATACAGACAGGCTTAGGGTAGGATCAGCTATGTCATGGCATCAACTACCAAGTCTAACTGCCACAGCCCCACCCTACCAGGAGTTGTGCTGCTGGTACTGAGAACACAAAGGAAGGGCACCATGTGGTCCCTGCTCCAAAAGCTTACAGTATCTCAGGTGCAACGGCTCTCAGCCCTTTTGGGTCAAGGGTCCCTCGGAGAATTAGATAAAAACTGCAGCCAACATTCTACAAGAATGGATGCTCCCATATCAGAAAACTCCAGTGTTTTAACTCAATTACGCAGGAGACATACCCAAGTACTAAATGTAAGGGAGTGTTGATGCTTTAAGGGGCAGATGAAGCTCGAGTCATCTTACAGAATAAATAAAATTTGGAAATAGAGGGCTGTGAGGAGTTATTAATACAGACATTAAAAAATAACTCTCAAGAAGTTTAACATGGGAAAAATAACCCTATTTTAATTTTAAAAGTAGGAAAGAAAACTGTACAACACGTTTGTATAATGTTACTATAACCAGTCTCTAATACCAACAGATTGGAAACAAACTAAATGTCCCTTAACATGGGACTGATCCACGGAAACTACGGTATACACAGCCATGAAAGGAAAGAACATGGCATCTGGTGATACATGGATATGGAACACTCTCCAGAATATACACTGTGATTAAACATGCTATCATGTATGTAAAAGGGAGGAAAAGACCACGTGCATACACACACAGAATATGGTACCAACACACACACAGAAAATGGATAGTTGCATGTTTCTGCTTGTATGTACACACTCTCTCTGGAAGCTATCCAGCTGCTAACACTGCATTTCCTCTGGGGAGGGGAGCTGGGTAGCTGGAAGACAACCAGTTAAGAGGGAGATTTATCACTGTTTTATCTTTCTGTTCCTTTTGAATTTTAAACCATTTTGAGACTTTCAGTAATTCAAAAAATAAAAGCCATATACACAGCCCTGGCAAGGTGGTTCAGTTGGTTAGAGCATCGTCCTGACATACCAAAGTTGCAGGTTCAATCCCCAGTAAAAGAACATACAGGAGTCAATCAGTGAGTGCATAAATATGGGGAACAACAAACCTATGTTTCTCTCTCCCTTCCCTAAAATTAAAAAAAAGAAATCAATTAAAAGGACCATATATACTACTACGTCAATTAAGTACAGGTAAAATGAGTAGGTCCGGGCAAGCTGTTACCCACTCTGTGCTTCACTTCCCTGTCTGTAAAGTGATGGTGACAGTCCTGACCTTCAGCTTATATATGGAGAGCACTTTGGAAAGTGCCTGCACTATAAGCACTCAATAAATAAAGCCACAGTTAAGCAAAAAATGCTCTAAAAACTAACAATGACTATCACTAACCTGTGACATTACAGTGGACTATGGTTTTCTTAATGTTTCAATAACAAGGCTCAATCACGTATAATAAAAAGCAAGTAAGTTTCTTGTCTTTTTTTTGTTTTGCTTTAAGGCAAAGAAAAAGCAAGAAGGTGTTTGAAGACTTAGACAAAAAAATCTGAAGCAATACTTCTCTGAGCACGGGAGTGACTGAATAAAAATGGTGTCTTAGAAAAGCTGCAAACTAATGTGTAGAACAAGAAAGAAGTGGGGGTGAGAGAACGTAGAAGGAATTGTGCCACTGTGGCAGCAGTCAGGGGCCACTGTGGCAGCAGTCAGGGGCCACTGTGGCAGCAGTGAGCAAACTGAGAGGGTTTGGCCCTGGCTGTTGTAGCTCCATTGGTTGGAGTAACATTCTGTGCACCAAAAGGTTCTGTGTCCCATCAGGGCACATGCCTAGGTTGCTGGTTTGGTCCTGGTTGCGGCATATCCAGGCGGCAACTGATGGATATCCCTGCTCCCCCCCCCCTTTTCCTCTCTCTAAAAATCAATAAATGTATCCTCAGGTGAGGACTTTTTAAAAAATGTTTTTAAAAAAACTGAGAAGGAGCTGGATCCAAAATACCCTTCAGAAGACATATAGAACTTTGTCAATTAGATTCAGATGCTTCTCAGGCCTGAGACACTGGAAGAATGGCAAAATCATGGGCCCCAAATGGAGTGTCCATAAAAGGGAATCAACTTGAGAAGAAAAAGTGAGGTAGGCCTGGTTAGGGGGATTGTCACACACCCTCAGAGAGAAATGAGCAAGGCTGACAAGCTGTTTAAATAGAAACTCAAGGGCTGGCAGGGCCCCACAATAAGCTGAGGAAAAAGGAAATCTAGCATTTGCCGGGAGCATGTGAACACTTCTCCTACTCCATGCAACACAGAAACAATGGAGGAGGCCAGGCTGGAGGAAAGAAGACAAGGAGAAGAGAAATGGGAGCCAAGAACATTCTGCAAGAGCCACCTGACAGGTTCAAAGCTTCATGCTGGGCCCTGGAAAAGTGCAGAGGGGCCTGAATATGGAATGGAACTCAGGAAACAGAAGAATGGGTGACAAAAGGCAACCAGAATCCCCTTCTGACAAAAGCAATCCCTCATCAAAATCCTTCTCTGTGATCAGGTGCGTTTTCTTGATGTCTAGCTCTTCAAAAGAGGGAGACTACAGAATGTAGTGAATCGTGAACAACCTACCAACTCTGTCCCTGAAAGTTATCCTCACCTTATCGCACTACGAGAACCAAGCAAAGGCTCATTTCACTTCCGGGGGAGTGGGGGGTGGGGGGGGACAGCCCACAATACTGACAAACACGGCTATTCCACAGGCAGACAGGCAGACAGCCAGCACATTAATAGTATAGGACCTCAGAATCATGCCCTCTCAAGCGAAAAACCTACTCTTCCCTTTTAAAGCTCATGTTTGGTAGAGAATTTTAATCTGCTTGATCCTCTTCTCATCTGAGCTCAGAAGAGGAGGCACCAGGCACCAGAGTTAAAGACTCTGCTTTGGCCTCAGTAAACACAAGGACCTAAGGAGCCTCACTCTCTCTGTGACTCCGATCCCCTGGCAGCAGGCCTTCTTCAAGGGACAGTGTCTGCAGCTCATCCTGTTTGGTCTCACACTGGAAGCTGAGACTAGGTTTTCTAAACATTAACGTGAAGGACAGTGCAACCATCTACATGCTCTAACAGAAGCCCTACAGGACTCTCAAGAGAAGAACTAGTTATGAATGAATAAAAGTTTGTTTACAAGTCACAGTCAAGTGCACTTACCATTTTCTACTGGAGAAAAGCATTTTATCCAGGACAAGAGTAGCAGCAGCCAGTAGGCAAAGTTGAAATTCTTCAGATTTTTAATGAGGCAATATTGTTGTAATTAATTACATGTAATTAACATCTAACCCTTCTAAATGCTTCTTTTATTTTTATACCCTTTTGAAAACATTTTTATTATTATTTATTGATTTTAGAGAGATGAAGGGAGAGAGAGAGAAACATCACTTTGTTGTTTCACTTATTCATCCACTCATTGGCTATTTGCTGTCTGTGCCCTAACCAGGGATTGAACCCCCAACTTTAGCATAGCAGGATGACACTCTAACCAATGGAGCTACCTAGCCAGAGCCAAATGCTTCTTTTAAAAAGATATAACGTGTATACAAGAGAAAGAGTTTCGGCTGTGTGGTCAGAAAAATCTGGGTTCAAAACCAGGCTCTATAATGTATAAGCCATGCCCCACGGGCAGTCTCCTCACCTATAAAACAAGGATGTGCCCTCCCTCAAGAGATCTATACTCACCTCCAGGGTCTGGTACAAAAGCCGTATCTGAAACCTGTTTTTACAGGTGGGCCAGGTCCTACTACCCCAGTTTACAAATGAGGAACTAGAACAGTAAAGGACTCCAAAGTCACATGGCTCAGAGCAGACTGAATCTTCATCCTATCATGACAACTTCCTGTCTGAATGAGATAACTTTGGAGCCAGATCAGCACTTGTACAACTTATCTGCACATGAAAAGGGATCTCATTTTCCAATTAACTAAGTGAAATATACTTTGAAGTACAGTTACTGAAAGAGGCAAATTTTAGGGAGAAACTGCTAATTGAAAAAGCCAGCTCCAATGAAAACTAGGATGACCTCATCCCCACATTAGTCATAAATCATGGGTCAAACGAGTGCTTTAAAAGCCTCAAGCAAATAGGGATGTGGTAATGAAACTGAAGAAACTAATAGAAAATGGGGAAAAGCAGCCCACACTTAAGGCTAACAGCCTGTACCCCTGACTAACAAAGTAACTCATGTTTGATCAGCATGACTCTTGGGCACCAGCTTTTCACTGAACAACTTCATATGAAGCCTCTCTCTGACTATCTATAAAACTGAGATTAAGCTTCACAGGGGAAATAACAAGACAAGCAAATGAAACTAAAACCAAGACTAGGACACTGCTATAAAATAAGGAACTACAAAGCTGAATTCGTTTTTAAAAATTCACACAGCCCAAGCCGGGTAGCTCAGTTGGCTGGAGCCACATCCCAATGCACCAGGGTTGTGGGTTCCATCCCTGGTCGGGGCACATGCAGGAATCAACCAATAAATGCACGGAACAAGTGGAATAACAACAAATCAATATTGCTCTCGCTCTCTCTCTCCCCCTGACCTTCCTTTCTCTCTAAAAATCAGTACATTTTTAAAAAATCATATAAATGAGAGCAATAATTTTATATTGATCCAAATAGCACCAGCTAGTAAAGGAGTCGTCTACAGAAGGAGTAGAGTACAGGTGTGGAGGAGCATGGGTTGTTGCTTTAAGTGAAGATTCAAGTCTCAACTCTGTTCTTGGCTGTATAATCCTAGACTTGTTATTTTATCTAAGCCCATTTGCCCCTCTGTAAAATGGGGTTAATAAACATCCCTAACTTGTGGAGGTATGACGAGAATTAAATGAAGAGATATTTGAAAAGCATTTATATAACATGATTACTGTCATTACTACGAGAATACGAGGATTCTAATTACCTAACTCACAAACAATATAAAAATTTAAATACCAGAACACATGTCTCATCTTTCTCTGGCATATCTTTGACTTTTGTGGTAAATCCGGTTTTGATAACCTGACACAATCCCTATGTGAGGACAGTCAAGGGTAGACAGTCAAACTCTCAAAAGGTAAGACGGGAGATCTTTAGAGAAAGTAGAAACTGATGATATCTTTATGAAAAACAATTACTAAGAACCTAAAGTCCATACCCTTTGAACTAGTAATTCCATTCCTAGGAATCACTGAGGAAATAAAGATATTAAGGTTGATGTTAAAGGATATTCAGCCTAGCCATAGTCACAATGTAAAAATCAGAAACCTCAATGTCCAAAAACTGGGAAGATAGTAAACAAGTCCAGCCTACCTATTGAAAGCAACAGTCTACAGTCATTACATGTAAGTGCTGAATGATCCCAAGAGAGTGGCTAGCACTAAAGAATGTCTACAATATGAGGTTAACTGGAAAAACTGCACATAAAGTAAAAGAAACCAATCGAACAGTGGCTTTCTCTGAATGAACTACTAGCATTTTTTCTTTCTTTCTAGTTTTTTTAAATGTTATACTATTAGTATATATAAAAGCAAAACATGTTTGTGTTCTTTTTTCCAATCATTACTTCTCTGCCAAATTTGATTAAATGGCAAGTTCAATAAAGTTGTGGCTGAAATGGCATTTGCCTAACTTTGGTCTGTCCTCAAAACATTTCAAATCTAAATGCGAAAGGGCGTAAATGGAGAAGGCAGGCTAAGCTGCAGGCCTCAGTATGCAGTCTCTACAGTGCGAGATGACGGACTTGCAGGCCAGAAGTATGCTCTTTTTAAGCACAGTTCCTTTCAGAAGTAAAACAGGGGCAGAGCTAAGAAGAAGAAACGGGGCAGGCCTAGTATAAAACCTGAACCTGTGGCTTTTGCAGTCAGATACAGACCTGCACATTCCTGAAGGACCTGTAAGCTTTCCTGGAAAAAATTCTAGTGAATTTCTCTTACCTGAGCACAACTGTTCGATCTTTGTCAGATTCAACTGCAGTGACTCATTGATCCAGGCTAGCATGTCATGTCGACTTAGGTTATCGCTGGTGACTGACGTTGAATATACATTCACTGCCATCTTCTACAGCATGTGAAGAAAAGGGAAGAGTTTGCATTATTAAGCATGCAAGGAAGAGCAATCATCTCCTTCCTAGAGAGTCACCCACAGCAGACCTGTGGGAAACACTCAATTTTTAAGCCTTGCCTTCTTCCCCAAGAAGCCAAATCAGAGACACCGGGATTCCAGCCATAAGACTGGAATAAACATGACCTGAAATGAACTGCCCAACAACAGTCAGCCTAAATTTAGGCCCCATTTTAATGTAATTGGTATAAAATTTTAAGCCACAAGAACACTAAGTAAAGGGAAGGTTAAATGCTTTATGAAGAGAGGCTGAAGCACAAACAAGAGTGTTGTCTGTTTAGAAAACATCAATTCAAGCTTATCATTAACATTAAAATGTTTACAGCAGTATTCGTCAGATGGTGGGCTTTTTATTAATTCCTCTTTATAGTTGCACTATTTTCCAAATTTTCTTTAAAGACCATATCCACTTTTATAATCAAAAGTAAGTTTTTTAATAATGTAAGTACTACAAGGTGGTAGCAAATGACTCACAGTGAAGAATCCTTGTTACAAATTCCCTGTTGAGCCACCTGGAGACAAGAGGGCATCCCGAGAGCCTACTAAGCGCTAGGAGCATCACAAACACTTGTCATTTAACCCTGACAACTCTCCGCAAGGTTCACTTGATTCTCCTCATTTTATAGATGAGGAGTTTCAACACAGAAACCCTATGAACTGGCTGGCAAGCCTGCCCAGCCCCATCCTCCACACTCATTCCCCTGGCCTAGAAAATGCTACCCGTCACCCTTCTGTCAGGCTTTGAAATGCAAAACAACACTCACAGAAGAAACGCATTAACTTAAAATGCTATTAAATGTGGATGCCATTATCGCCCTCATTCAATCTGCAAATGTTTACCAAGCACTGTTCTAGGGACCAGCAAGCAGACAGGCAGGGAAGACAAATGGCTTGTGAACCCTTGTCTGCAGGGTTCACCTTCTAGTAGTGGAAGTCTAATACTGACCAAATACACAAAACAAATGTCATTTCATGTTGACCACTGAGGCAATGGGCGTGAAGGGAATGTCGTCAAGGAACGCTTCTCTGAGTGACATTTGAGCTTAAGAATTAGGAGATGTGGAAGAAGGGTTGCTACTGCCCAGTGACCAAGAGGAAGGGAGAGCAGAAAGAGAAGTGGGAAAAGAAGCAAAGAAACCCGATCATGTTAGGACCCTGCAGGCCATGGTAAGGACTTTGGATTTTATCCACTGTTAAGTGTTGTGAGGTAGAATCAAACTCTCATTTAAGTTTGAAAAAGATCACCCTGACTGCTGGTAGAAAACAGACTGTGGGAAGGGAAGATTCAAGCACTATGAGATAAGGACAGGCTAATCCAGATCTAAATGAAACCTGGGGGCAATTACCAGGAGGACACACAACTATGAAACACTGGTTTTCATAATGACTTAAAATTTTCCTCATTTCACGAGACACCAATACTACCAATGGGGGACAGGGGACTTAGCAAATTTGGAACCACCATAAGACCCAATGCTGTCTTGTGGCACTTCATTCTGTGTCCTCACACCCCACACAGCCCTTGGCAGAGTACCCTGCATACTGTGGGTGCTCAATAAATGCTACTTATTTTTCAGGTTGGCAGGACAGTGTTACAGATGAAAAAAACATATCTATATAAACTTTTTTCAGAAAGTAAACCTTTAACACTTTTAGAACCGTAAACTTAAATTATAAAACTGTGTTATACATGAAGCCTACACAATTTAGCTCCTGACTCCACTGGAAAATTAATCCCCACATTATCACAGCACTTCATTCAAACCTCTACCATAGGCATTATCACACTGGACTGTTATTATCTCTTCATTTTTGATGATCCCAGGACCAGATTTGGGCCAGAAAGCAATCTGCTCTATGAAAAGAGCTGAGGATTTCAAGCAAGCAGGATGTGGATTTGTACTTGAAGATGTCATTCATTAACTGTATGACCGGGCAAGTTACTTAACTTCAATGCACTTCAGTTAGGAGTTACTGCCACTTATCTGAAAAGGATAAGGCAAGGTTTAAATGAGATAAAGTACATAAAATACTTGGCACGCTATCTGACACAGAACAGGTATTAGTTCCAGGGCAGGGAGGGACCTTGTCTCACTCATCCTCCTACCTCCTGTGCCAAAAACAGAGACCTGCCACCACCATCTCTCATCTGGACCCATTGCCACAGCATTCAAATTAGTCTCACTGTCTCAATCTGTTTTTACAAAGCAGTCAGAGATAATTTTCTAAATCACAAATCAGGTCAAGTGTCTCCCTGTTTAAAACCCCAGAATAAACGAATAAATGACATACATGCTGTGTGCAAAATACTATAGTCAGGTGCCAAGGAGAGACGTATTAAAATAAAAAACATGGTCCCAGGCTGAGCATTTGTAATCTATTTTGGCAGCGTTCATACATACATCATGTATTGTGTATGTCATGCTACCA
Organism: Mormoops blainvillei; assembly: GCA_004026545.1. Taxonomy (NCBI): domain Eukaryota; kingdom Metazoa; phylum Chordata; class Mammalia; order Chiroptera; family Mormoopidae; genus Mormoops; species Mormoops blainvillei. Next base: position 3,018 of record PVJD01007602.1, on the reverse strand, counting down.
AAAAATGTAAGCAGCTGGTTAAGCCACGTGTGTCTCCTGACCACACCCCAGTTCTGAAAACGTTATGGCCTTTCGTCATCATGTAATTAAAGCCTCTTTCATTACCAGTACATTAATACCTGGTCCCATGTGCTCTGCAAGCTCTGCATCTACTAAATACATGGGGTTAGGTATCCTGTGGATGTGCAATAGACATCCACTGGCTTAACCAATTAATTGGCCCTTCCAGGCAATCAAAACAGAGTCCGGTCTGTTTTGGAGGAAGCTCAGTCTTCCTCCATAATGGTTCCACTGGTTGGCCTCAATGGAAGACCTCATGACCACCCTGCAAACTTCACCCTTAAATGACTCCTTGGACCAGGTTTCCACTGCCTTGAAAAAGCTCCCTCTTTCCTCCCCAGCCAGCCCTCCTCCTTCAGCAGTTCTCCTAGAAGACTCCCAAACTCATGATTCAATGCTAGCTGATAAGCACCCTTTATTTTCAAGACACCATACTGAACACTATAGAAAGAGGGAGAGAGAGAGGCCACCAGAAAAAGCGATGTGACCCTGGAAAAACACCTCTCCTTTCTGGATCACAAATGGCTCACTTGTAAAAGGTGAACAATGTCTCCTGCACAATGTGGCAATGAGGATTAAATGAGAATCTAAGTGAAAACACTTCAGTGAAAACTACATCACATCCTCAGCTCCCTATTGCCAGAAACTGTGCTAGTCGCTCTGACACACCATGACAAAGGACACGATGGTATGAAACACACACACTCTTTACGTCTGGACCTCAGAGAGGCAGCGTAACATAAAGGTTAAGAGCCTGGAATTAGGAGTCACAGATGTGAGTGCTGCCACTTGCTGGACTTCATAAAACAAATCACTCCTCCTCTAAGAATCTAAGCCCCCTCATTTATAAAATGAAGACACTATCTCTCAGAGACAGAGTGATATATTAAATGACATAATGTCCCATCAAGCACTTAATACAGTGCCTGAAACACACCAAGAACCAAATTAGCAAATTATTATTATTATTATTACTATTACTATTCTTAGAAACATCCCATTAGAGGTGGATGCCAGGCCTGCTGTACCTTCCCTCAATGGGCCGCAGGATCCTCACCCCCCAAAACGGGGCAGAGGTCAAAGGCTGCCCTGTAGCACCCCAGGGCAGCTGTGAAGCAAAAGCTGGAAAAGCACTGTTCATATACTGTCGTCCTAGCAGTCATATAAAATTATCTTGTCCATGTATGCATTTTCTCATTTCCTATCTGTCTCCCCACCACAATGTAACAGACTCCTGGGGAGTAGGACTTTGCCCTCCTGCTGCTGAGTGTGCAGCCGAGTGCCCAGCACAATGCTTAGCACCTAGTAAGCGCTCAACAAATACCCAATGAAGAAAGTAGTCCACTGAGTTTTTGTCACTGTGTCAGAGCTTTCTGTACGTAGTGTCATCACTGTCCACGTTTCACAGTTGAGGAAACCGAATCCCAGAGTTTAAAGCACCTGCCCAAGGTCGCACAGCAGGGGAATCGAACCCAGGTTTGAATCAAACCCCGCACTCTTAACCATCAACTAAAACCGCCTCCTACAATGGGGGTCCTCAGAGCTCCTAGAAGGACCCACTTCAACCACACACACCCCCCACCCGAGCCGGCCACCCCGGAAGCTCCCGCCACCTCTATCTGGGTTCCACAACTCGGCCACGGCCCAGAAGCCCCCACGCGCTGTGGGGCTGCCCCCGCTTCCGGCCCAAGGCCCCGCCCCCCCCCCCGGCAGAAAGGAACGCGCTACCCCCAAGCCTAGCCCGCGCGCGCCGGGTCAAGGCCCCGCCCTTCCCCCCCACCCGGCCCGGACAGTACCGCCGTGAGGAGCGACCCGCGCACCGCACGCAACGCCCGCTGGCGTCTCCCCGGCCGAGGCCCATACGGCCGACCCCCGACCGCCGCCCTGTGCCCGCTACCCGGCTCACCGGCTCTCGGCGGAACCCAGTCCACTGCCCGTGCCCGGCTCCGGTTCCGTCTTCGTCTCGTTCAAACCGTCCGACCCCGCCCGCCCGCGCGATGACCTCACACGCACCTCCACTTACGCGACGACGTAAAGGCTCGTCATCGCCCGCCGGCTCCTTTTATAGAGACTCGGCGCGCTCTGAGGGCGGAGCCCTGCCCTTGATCGACGGCTGAGACGCCCAAGGGGCGGGGCACCGAATGCGGCGGCGGGGCTACGGCCACGTGGTCTGCCACAGCCAATGAGATTCTGCCCCGGGCCGGGTGTGCCTGCCTAGGAGGTGGGATCCAGTTTACAAATTCTGCCCCAGTGGCCAAAAAAAAGAAAAAAATTGGCTTTACAATGAATTTCTACAAAAATGGGTTCTTAAATAAAGATACTTGATAGGGGCTTTGAGGACTTAAAAATGTCACTTCAGAAACACATTCTGTAACCTTATAATCTCATCATCCGTTTATTTTCTTGTCGGTATGAAATCATCGTTTGTTTTTGCCTTTTTGTCTGCCTTTTCGTAAGTTCCGCAAAAGGAAGTATCCTCTCAGTCCTGTTCTACCTGTGTCCTAGTGCCCAATACATGGCTTCTCAGAGACTTGCTGAAAGAACGAATTATCCCCACTTTACAGAAGAGGAAACAGGTTCACTGACATTAATTGACTGGCTCAACATTCGAGGCTGGTCCAGGTTTCGAGCTAGATTCCTGGTCTAGACATCATTTATTCATGCGTTCAACAAATATTTATATTCCCTAGTCAATCAGGTCCTAGGGATTTGATGGTGAGCAAAAAGCAGACAACCCCCGTCTGGCAGAGGAGGCACAAATCATAACTACGTAAGTCACTGTTTAATTACAAACCAGACTTACTGCTAGGCAGGAGCGGTATTCAGCAAGAGTGATTGATGGCACTTCAATGCATGGATGGAGCAGGGTCCTGGAGACCCCTTCCGGACTGGGCCTCACCCAGTTAGTTGCTGAAGCCTGGGGATGTTCAGGGAAGATTGTGGGCGGGGCGGGGGGGG